>MINK01172936.1:4416-20408 GCA_001735545.1 Phormia regina
CAGGGTACCTGGAGACTCAAACCCCTAGCCAAATTAGAAATATATTTAAATCACAGCTAGATTCGCAAACTATCTGGCCAGATACATGCGCATGACAGAGGGTTAAAGATAGATCGGTCTGTGCTGTGAATTCATATAATTTGGTCGTTTTGGAACTCCGAACGTTAAATATATATAGAAATTGGTAACTAAAATATTTAAAAAGTATTTTTTCTTAATGCCGACCGAACACCAATATTATAACCGTTCACGGAAGTTAGGAATCATGATCTGATTTTAGAGATCTGTTTTAAATCTTTATCATTGTCAATCTTGGTAGAATTTGCTAAAAGTTACTCAAGGTATATTAAGGAATAATCAGAAGACATTAAAATAACTTATCTTGAGAAACACATAATTATACTACTGTGACATTAATTGCTTTAACAATGAACAAAATGTAATATTTTCTTTCTTATGTATTTAAAAAGATCAATACAAAAATTATTCAAAGCAATTAAAAAATGTTTATGAAAACTTCATGCTTGTAAAGAAATTATAAAGAAATCCCTTTGACAAATTGGCAACCTTTTCCGATAACCAAATCTTTTAAATTGAAATCTAAGACTTTAATTTAAAGTACATTTATTGTGATATGTTCCTTTGAAAACTTTATTAAATAAAAAGTTTTACTGCGTTTAGATTCTTATAATAAATAATAAGTAATTCTATACAATTGTTCTTTTTTCTAGCCACAGTATGCATATTTATTACAATAACGAGTCAAGGGGTCTTTTTAAGTATAGTAAACTCGAATCCTTGGACAAAAAACTTTCAAAAGAAATTTAATGTTTAAAACACACAAAATATGACGTGAAACCAACTGGGAAAATTAAACATTTAAAACACCACAAGTGGTACAAAACAATTCAATACGGCAACAATACATATTACACATATGTAATATAACATAATTTCTACAAAAAAAAAAAAAGAACTGAAAGGATTATACATAATATTTAACTATAAAGTAATTATTAAATCTACAGGAATTTTAATGTGACTGCAAAAATTTAAACCTCCAACTGCCAAACGAAAGAAATAGAATCCAAACAAAAGAACAAAAATCGCACAATCCGAAATAAGAGGTATTTCAAATACATACATACCTATATTTATATGTATTAATGTGTGCATGTAAAGGAGTATGAAATGCATTAATGCTAAAAAGGATAATGAAATGTTTGCATATAAAATCTAAAATTAAAAAAGGTACAAAATCCATCATATACCAACGCAAAGCATACAAATTCATCTATATATAGAAAGAGAAATAAAAAAAGTATAAAGTACAATAGTAAATAGAGAAATAATAAAACAAATACACATACAAATACGAACATTTATAAAAATATATAACGTTATACAAACCAAGTGTTGCCAACTTTATTAAGGATTAAATAATTATAAAGGAAGTTGCGTAATCCAGGCATTTAATTTTTTTACAAACAAAAGGGTTGAATGTTCTGATAAATATATTTTTGGAATGATATTAAGCATTGCAAATGTTACTCAAATCACAATTTTTCTTCGTTAGGAATCCTTCTGGTCCTAAAATATGACGTTTCAAAAATCAAAAAGTGGTTGAATTTTTTCCAAAAGTAATTACACTCTATTGTTCATTGTACATTTTCTATTTTTATTTCATTTAAAAGAAAAGCACATTGACTCTAAAAGGACAAGTAGAACATTTGTATACTTCAAAAGTTCAAAGGTCAAAATTAATAAATAAAAGATTAAAACGGTATTATAAAATCCTTAAAAAATACATATATTGATAATGAAACCCTTCTCTATATTTGTGCTAAATTTCAAGTTGGAGCCTCTATTGGTTTAGGAGTTATGAAGTAAAACACAAAAAAGCAAATTTTTTTGTATGTAAAAATATTTACAAAAATTATTTTTTTATGAGGCCATATTAAAACAAAATAATAAAATTTTATATATAAAATTTGACTTCAGATCATATTTTGCTACATAACTTCTGAACTAAATGAGTGTCCAACATAAAATTTTGCACATCATAAAGTACAGTTATATTAATATTAAATATTTTTTTTTTAGCATTTTAAAAATATCATTTTTGGAGATATAATGGTTTATATCCTGTAAGTTTTATTTTGACCTTTGAACTTTCAATCTAAAGTAACTCACTATATTTAATTTTTAAGGTAATTTCCTTGTTTCTAAAAATACACTAAAATTAACTTTTTATTTTTTATAGCTTAGGAGTTATTAAAAATTGGGATTTATTTTTGTCCATAACTCCTAAACTAAATATGGCTCCAACTTGAAATTTTATCTCCATATGGAGAAAATTTATGTCAACCATATATAATTTTTATAAGAATTTTAAAAATACCGGTTTTTGAGATATAATAGTTTTAATTGTTTTATCTCCAACTTTGACCTTTGAACTTTTGATGTAAAAAACTATGTATATATCGTTATGAAACTAATATCTTTGTCTATAATATGCAACAAAAACTAAAGATCTACCATGTATACTTAAGAAGTTATTAGTTAAATAGATATTCATTTGTAAAGTTTTTAATATTTTTTCGGTTTTTAAAACGTCATATTTTCATACCGGGAGGAAACATGGGTCTGAAATTTCATGGTTCAAAAACACTTGCAATGATCACTGTATGTAGCGAATTTCATTGAAATCTGAGATGTAAAATCCGAACGCTGTCCGTTTTGATATGGAATCACTCATTAATGTTATGTTCAATTCTTTCAGATGTTAACAATTGTTTTGAATTTCTTGTTTTTGTATCAATTTTGAATAATTTTATTGTTTCTTAAATCAAAAAAAAAAAAAAATATATATATTATTATCTTACATCGCCTCTAAGAGAAGCGAAGGATTTGTGTTACATTAAACAAAATATATTAAAACGAGATCAGGGTTTGTATTCGGCTATGACGAATCACCATTTTACCGACTAATAAGATATTCGCCTTAAAGTATGCAAACTTACTTTTGCATTTATAAATAAACAATGCACAATGGAGCAGAATCGAAATTTTTTGGAAATAAATTTGAAACTTCTGATCGGCTTGTTAGATTTTCATAAAATTTTGGACAGGCATGGCATGTCCTTAGTCCAATTTTGTTCATATACATCCTAGTAATTCCGAACGATTTTATTAGTTTTTTTCTTAACTAGTTAACTATTGAACAAAAAAATTTGTCTTGGAAAATTTCAAAAACGTTATACTATTGTAATATATTCTTTTTTTCGATAAACTCTCAATTAGCAATTCCCCCCAACGACTCCAATTTCCTGAGAAACTCCTGGTCTATAGCAAACCTGAAGAACTTCCGAGGTTCTCTTTAAAAGTTAACAACTGCGAGGTGGAATCCACACTGTCACTACGGACCTTAGGGACAACTCAGACGCAAGTATCACATCCAGTTTCGTTTCTAGACAATGTTTGTTACACTTGGCAATTGTGGTCTTTAGAAATTCAAAGGACTTCTCATTGCCACAATTAACAGTTTTGACACCCTTTGACCTTTAAAGGACACTTCATCTGGTCTTCCCTTCATTAAGGCGATCTCATCGCCTTAAGATTTTAGTGAAAGGTATTCCACAATTCCTAAAAACTATAAAATCCTAATTTTTCGGCAATCCCGTAGATTTTTATTGAAAACATTTAACAACTTATTACAAATTCTTAGACTGCATTCCATTTGTCGATTTGTGCTTATGGGTTTTGGGAAAATGTAGAGGGTGTGTGCCATGACCAATTGAATTATTGGGCTTGTTTTTTACTTTAAAGTCATCTCTGTAAAGTTATCTTTCAGAAAAATGCAAAATTGAAAATTGGAATTTTCAAGATCGTTTATTTTTGGACTCGGTAAAGATATCGACTTCACTTTTTTGTTCAACAACAAAACAAGAGTGTGGTCTACATTAAAATTAAATTTTCGCCTTTAAGTATGATTTTACACTTTTGCATTTACGGTGTTTATGAACGAAAAATCCGAAATTTTACAAAAATATTTATGACCGATCTACATAAATATAATAATCTTTAGCATCTTTAGGCTTTCAAAAATCGTTATCTAAAATCTATTGAATCGATTTATATATTTTTTTTTAGAAAAGAATTCTGAAACTTTTTAACAAAGTCCCAAAGGCTTCAGAAACTTGAAAATCATGTTTAAACCCTGTTTTCTTAAGCGTATCTCCTCCATTTGTAAACATATCTTAGTTAATTTTACTAAGGAAATCCTCGTAAGGATTTTCGATCGTTTGTTGTATATATTACCGGTGTTGCTCTATAAACGCTATTTCAACCGACACATGGACGGATGAAGATGGTCCTTCCGTCATCATTTCTTACAAGGGTCCTGAAAATACCAGCTTTTTTTGCTCTCCGTCGAACCATTATATATTACAAATGTATACATCTGTAGTGAAAGATATGCCTTATGCAAGAAGCACAGATGGAAGTTCTATCGGATATTTTAGAAGGCAAGGATGAGACATTCTTGAAGGACTTCCTACAAAAGACAGCTTAGTAACTTCAAGTTAAATAAGGTATGGAAGCCTTAAGCATTTTTTCCGCTTAGAACCTTTGGAGCTCAAAATGACGTTTCCAGAAAATTGTCACCTATAGAGAGAAGCTAATACATTTCCTTAAAATTCCCAAAAGCTTTATCTTTTGTTCTCTTTTTTCTGTAACAAAAGTCATAATGAAATTCATAATCCCACACAAATAGGCAACTCTAATGTTCATCATATATTTATAAGTATTTACAGAACAAAAATAAAGAACCCAAATGAACGAGCAGCAGCAACGAAAATAAAAGGAAATCAACACTGGCTTTCAAATGACAAACGTCATTTAGAATAATACACTGAACAAATTGCATCAAGTAAAGGGGAACGATGGAGACACATTGAAAATGAAAAGTAAATAGTGATACAATAGCTTAAGAAAGCCAGAAAGAGAAAGAGTAAGACAATGACAACAATAGCAAAAACGAGAGAAAAATTAACATAAATATTTATTAGCATTATGGATGGGTACATAAGCAAAAAGAAATAAATGGGCGGGATTTGTATAAAATTGAGGGGAAACAATGATGGAGCATGAGCAGGCGCTTTTATAATTTAATGTACTCTTTTGCAATATTTTCATAAATATATATACTCTCCAAATAAATATCTACATATGTAGTATATAAAGTTATGTGTATACAACTTTTATATACGGTTATTAGGTAAGTATACATACATAAGATAAAACCACCTTATTAGCTAGTTTCATCTTAGAATGTGGGTTTTATCATCACAGCACCTCTTTGAGAATCCTTTTCTACTGTTTATACATATATTTTTTCGGTGTTTTCAATAATAAAAAAAAAGTATTCATCTTTTACTTTGACACCCTTAAGGTTTTTATTATAGTATTATTTGAATGTTTGTTGAATTTGATCCTTTTATAAGGTTTTATTCACACACATGTAAGATATGTAGGTATTTATACATACATATGTATGTGTATACATATATTTACCAATTTATAGTATACACTCAAAAAATATGTTTGTTGAATAATGAATATAAGTGCATATTTTAGCATATTTTGCATTTAATGGCATATTTAAACATTTAGCGATTTTTATACCCTTCACCACAGGTGTAAAGTGTAAATATGAGTTTATCAATTCCGTTTGTGAGTTCCACAATTCCACATCGGAAAATAAAAAAAGTTGACATTTTTTAAGAAATCATGATGTTCTTCCGTGTGACGTTT
The DNA here is from genome assembly GCA_001735545.1 of Phormia regina. Taxonomy (NCBI): domain Eukaryota; kingdom Metazoa; phylum Arthropoda; class Insecta; order Diptera; family Calliphoridae; genus Phormia; species Phormia regina. The sequence goes on from MINK01172936.1 coordinate 10,231, forward strand.
ATGAAGCCCACATATAACTGGCATATCTTTATATATAAAAATTAATGTGTTTGTATGAATGTATATTTGTTTGAAGTATATAGCCGACTAATCGGATAAACCGATTTTCTTAAATTTTGCACAGTGTGTTCCTATATGCCTAGGAGGAAAAATAGGCTACTTTTTATTTTGAAATTCCATGTGGGCGAAATAGTGGGCATGACATCTCTCATATAAACTTAATACCAAAATGTTTATATCTGGGAAACTATAAAAGTTAGAGAGCTCAAATTTTGTACGACTAGCATTGGCTTCAATATGAATATTTTGGACAAAAATTGGTACACTAGCAATAGTGGGCGAGGCATCTCCCATGTAGAGAAATTATTAAATTATCATATCTGAGTAAATGTAACAGTTAGAGTTCTAAAATTTTGTCGAAGCTACTTTGTTATCAATTTTAATATTTAAGAAAAATATGGGCGGACTGAAAGTTGGGTGCATGATACCTCTCATGTGAATTAAATGCAAAAATTCGCATATCTAGGAAACTATTGGAGTTGAAATGCACAAATAATTTTGACATCCATGAAAACATTTGTCTAATAAATTAGCGGATAATGGGGGTATGGTCCTACCCATAAAAATAAAATACAAAATACAATTAGTATATCTGGGACTCTATTAGAGCTTTAATTTTCAAACTTTGCACGGGGGTACCGAAGGCATTACCGGGTATTAGCTAGTACATTCAAACGCTCGGAAATCTTTCGAAAATGTTTCTATTGAAATTCAATAAGATCGGTTTATAAATGTTTGAGATATGATTATAAACTGTTTTTTAAACCCGGTTTTCGAGTTTATGTAATCTCCTGCTAAGGATTTCGTTTTGGCAAAGAGGTTTCGGAATTTTTTCAAAATGTTTCTTCTGAAGAAATAAAATATATCGGTTCAATAATAACTGTGATATCGACCAAAAATCATTTTTGATTTTTTGAAGCGCTTGTTAATGCTAAAGATTTTTATTTTTTATGAAGAAATCTTTGATAAATTTCCTTTTTTTTTTTTGTAGAAAATCTTCGATAAATTTTCTTTTTATAGGAAATTTTCCAAAAATATCATTTTTTTATAGAAAATTTTCGATAAATTTTTTTGTATGAAATCTTCGATAAATCTTCGTTAAGTTTCCTTTTTTATAGGAAATTTTCGATAAATTTTGTTTTTTGCAGGAAATTTTCGACAAATTTCATTTTTATAGGAATTTTTTTACCAAACTTTTGTTAACTTTTTTTTAAAGAAAATTTTGGCAAAAATTTTTTTTCTTTTCTTCTTTTTCTAAAAAATTTTCGTTAAATTTTCTTTTTTTATTTTCGTAAAATTACGGATTTTTAAATCAACCAAATTCCATAAACAAAGTATAAAAGCGATAATTTAATTTGTTGTTAAGATAGTGAAGTGTATAAAACATTTGGCATAAGCGAATGTAGACCACACTCTTTTGTTTGCATATTTTGCCATTTTAACGATAATTTTTGTTATATTTTTCAGAAACAAAAAAGGAAGGTCCACATTATATTGTAAACACTAGAAAACAGAAAGCATATTAAAAAGATCTCCCACACAATTTGCCGACATTGTATTTGACCGATTTGGCATCATGTCTCTGCCAAAGCAATAACATAGTGTTTATACCAAGAGGTATCAGTTTTCCAAATTGTTCGGAGCTAGGACCAGTGCACAGGAAGGCAGAATCGGATATTTTTTGAAATAAATCTGTATCTTTTGATCATTTTGGATGAGCATAGCAGAGGAGTGTATAATCTTATGTCTGAAAGGGGGATCCAACACACCCTTCAAAGGCGTAGCTAAGGATCTCAAATTGGCTTAATTTCAATTTCTAAGAGATATTGGAGTGAATCTTTACCAAAACGGACAGCAGTCGGACTTGACATCTCCAATTTCGATAAAATTCAAGAAGGGAATAACTATTTAACTTATAATATCTTTTTAAATATACATGGATCTTTAATTGTTGCTGCATATTAAACACAAAAATATTACCGTAATAACTATGTGTACATGGTTTTTACATCACAAATTCAAAAGTCAAAGTTTACGCTCTTTCAATTCATCGATGCTGAAAGTTCAAAGATGCACTGTAAAAAATTAATTGTTTGGTAATCAATTTCTTTAATATTAATGTTTTGAGATGAAGTGGGGGGAATGATAATTCTATTTTTTTAATTAAATTTTAATAAATTTAAGTGTAAGGAAAGCGAAAGTGTATAAAAAATAAGTTTTATTGAAGAATCATGTATAACGGACGTATTTTTATTTATTAAACCCTTATTTTCATTCTTACAAACACAATTATATTTTTAGTGATTGACATTCCTAATATAAAAACAAAACTGTCCGAGATACCCTACTTTGAGCCCCCTTGGCTCCGCTCTTGAGGGGTCTGTTGAGCCCCCCTTCCAAACTTTATATTGTACACTTCTGTTTCATGTTTTGTTTCCGAGTTTACATTGATCCATGAACCATTTGTACAAAATTTTATCTTATATCCCATATATGGACTGTAAAGTTTTTTGTTTCCAAGTTTATATCGATCCTCGAATTATCTATAAAAAATTTTGTTTATGAGAAAAGTATGGAATTAAGCTACAACGGACATTCTGTGTTTCTTCCGATTGTGCTCATTTGTTATTATTAAACAAACCTTATATAAGTAAATTTTTAAACTAAAATGTAATTTAGTTTTGTCTCATTCGAGTCCTATCCTGCTTTCAACATACGAACAGACGGACATGGCTAGATCGACTCAGAATCTATCCAGGATCCAGAAAATATTTACTTTATGGGGTCTTGAATAATTTTCTTTTTTTACATGTTACACACCGAATGATTTTTATAAAAGTCAATATATAACTGACAAAAAATTTTCGAGTGTAATCTACACCTTTATATGGCACCCTACCTTATGGCTCTAAGTAAACATTTATATAGTAGTTGTTGTAGAGCTTAGCTAAAATTAAACAAACATATAACTGCTCTGTTTTTTTTTCTTTCTTCATTTTTTATACTTTTTTTTGTTCTTCGCAATCTTCATAGATGTTGGCTGACTGACTGACTGGCCTTTCCGGCTAAATTCTTTCATTTAATGTTTATTTCTGGTCTCTCTTTTTTGTGTGTGTTCTGTGTTTGTAAACATTGTGCAGTTTCTTTTTATCTGTCCAATTGCTCTTTAATGGCTGACATTTGGAGGTTACCAACCAAAATGGCAACATTTTTATTTATTTTATTTAAACAAAGACTAAAACAAAATATATGCATAAGAAGGACAAAAAAAAGGAAAAGAAACACTTTCTTTGATGTCCACTAATTGTTTGCATTTTTTTTTTTCTTCAATTGCATCATAAAACATTTTTCTTTAAAGGAGACATTTTTATACTTAGTCTACCTTTTATTTTGAATAAAGGTAAAAGGTTGAATAAAAATAAATAAATAAAAAATTTAATATTAAGGCTCGATGAAGAATGACTTTAATTTTTCATTTCTATATGTATTTTGGTTTACGCGATCGATCGATCGATCAAATTCGCAGATCAACTTTCACTGGAGATCCGGAAAATCGTAAAAAAGTGCATTATCTTTTATTTGAATGAACAGCTCTGGATGCATTCACACATAGATATCTCGAGAAAAATAAACTACACACAAAGTTTGAATAAGTTTAATCGAACAAAAAATTAATCGAATAAAAAATTTTCTATTGAAAATGTACGAATAATAATTGTCTATAGAATATTGTTTGAATGAAAATTTTATTTATAAAATTAATTAAATAATAATTTTATATAAAAACTTAATCGACTAAAAAAATTTCTTTGAAAATTATTAGAACAAAAGTTTTCTAAAAAAACTAATCGCCTGGAAATTTCCTATAAAAAATTTATCAAATAAGAAAGTTATTTTAATACAAAATAGTATTCGATTAATTTATAAAATTAATCGTATACAATTTGCATATAATTTCAACGAATAAAATATTTCTGCAAAAAATTAATTGAAAATATTTTTTTTAATTAATCGAATAGAAAATTTTTATAATGATATGGTGATGAAATTTTCTTATAAAAAAAGTTCTGCAGAAAATTAATCGAATAAAAAATTGCGTTGAAAATTCTCAAATAAAAATTATATATAAAAAAATTAATTAAAATTAAATTTTCTTTAGAAGACTATTGAAAAAAATGTCTGCAAAAAACAATCGAAATAATTATTTTGGAAAAATATATGAACGAAAATTTTTTTAATAAAATTATTGAATGAAAAGTATTTTTTTCAAAATTAATCGAAGATAATATAATTTGTTTTTTTTTTTTTTTAACAATCGAATAGACATTTTTTTGTAGAAAACTTATCGAATAATAATTGACTATAGAAAATTATTTGAACAAAAATGTTCTTCATCATTAATTAAATAAAAAAATTAATCGAATAAAAAAATTAAATAAAACGAATAAAAATTGTATATAAAATATTAGTCGAATAAAAGTTTTACTTAGAAAATTAATCGGAATCAAATTTTCTACGAAAAGTTTAACAAATAAAAATTGTATACAGGAATTTATTTTTTTTTTTTTTTTGAAAATTATTCGAATAAATATTTCACTTAAAAAAATATTCAAGCAAAAATTATTTATTTAAATAAACATTTTCATTAGAAGACTATTGAATAAAAATTTTCTGCAAAGAATTAATCGAATTAAAATTGATTGAACAACAATTTTTTGCAGAAAGTTAGTCGAATGTTTTCGAAAATTAATCGAATAATATTCTTGTACAGAAAATTATTTGAACAAAAATTTTCTTTACAAAATTATTGAATGAATAAAAATAGTTTTCGAAAATTAATCGAATAAAAGTTGAATAGAACCTATTAGGAATAACAAAAAATATTCAAACAAAAATTATCTATGTAAAATTATTCGAATAAAAACATTATATAGAAAATTAATTTAATAGATATTGTATATGGAAAATTAAGTGAATATTTATTGAATGAATAAAATAAAAAAAATTTTTCTTTTTAAATTAATCGAATGGAAGTTCTACAAAAAAAAAAATAACATAAATCGAATAAAAATAGTTTTTAAAATTCAACGATAAAAAATTTAAATTAAACGAATAAAACTTGTATATAAAAATTAGTCGACTACAAGTTTTATTTAGAAAATTAATCGAAAATAAATTTTCTATGAAAAGTTAAACGAATAACAATTGTAAACAGGAAGTTAATCACATAAAAATTTCTTTGAAAATTATTGGAGTAAAAATTTCCTTTAGAAAAATACTCAAAATTATTCGAATAGAATAGATAATTAATAAAATATTGTATATGGAAAATTAATCGAATACAAATGTTTTAAATAAAATGAATCGAAAATCATTTATTCTTAACATTATTTAAATAAAAAAATCGTATATTTTTCTAAAAACAAACCTGTTTTAGAATTAATAAACAGGGGATCTGTTCTCAAAGTTATCTTTGCTATTATAACTTTTTATAACTTTTAGCAAAATAAATGATTATTTTAATAAAAAGTATGTTAAAATTTGAGCAATAATATTTGTTTGAAATTCCCTTGTTTTATTTTATTAATTAATTAATATAATTAATATTAATTAATAATAACTTTCAAAAGAGCTCAAAATATACATTTCATTTGTGTAGTGTTTAAGCCAAAAGAAACGTTTTCGGCGGCTCGACTCAACCGGCGCAGATCTCTATGGACGAATTGTTAAGTTATATATTACTTACCAAAAGATGGCGCAGTAATGCATAATGGTTTCAATATTAAATAAATCGAAAAATTAGTCAATATTGATTTTATATTGAATTTAAAAATCGCTAGTTTTTATTGGTTTGCAAAATCGCTGAATTTCATGATAAAATAACTTTATAGACATCACTAGAATTAACTTTGTATTTGTCAAAAGACCACGTAATGTTTTCATTTGAGAACTGTCAAAAATAAGCAAAATAACTATAATTTCATTATACTAGACCTAGATTACTGCAAAAGATTAATAAAAATTAAACCAATATTTAATTAAAAATTAATTAAGCAACTTTTAATATATCTTTGATTTCTAACATAAACGTCGCAAACAAATAAAAACACACAATGGCAGATGCCGGTCAATGGTATAAACAAATACCCAGATTTACAAGATATTGGCTGACGGCCACAGTGACCATGAGCTTATTGGCTCGATTTGGTATATTGCCCTCCTATCAGTTGTATTTGTCACGAGAACTAGTACTAACAAAATTACAATTGTGGAGATGTATCACCAGTCTGTTTGTTTACCCACTGACACCGTCAACGGGTTTCCATTTCCTCATAAATTGCTACTTTATCACACAGTATAGTGCACGTTTGGAAAAAGATCAATTTGGTCGTAGTCCAGCCGATTATTTGTTCTTGCAATTGGTTGTAGCCACTTTAGCTATAGTAGGAGGTTTACTATTCAATGTACCCTATCTTATGGATCTGTTGGTTGTGGCCGTCACTTACATATGGTGCCAGTTAAATAAGGAAGTTATTGTAAACTTTTGGTTTGGCAGTCGTTTTAAGGCAATTTACTTACCATGGGTTTTGGCTGGTATGGAGTTGATTTTCCAAGGGTAAGTTTTTCATTCAGTTGATATCATATAAACTAGTGAAATAGTTTTCGGCATATTATGAACTTTAAAATTTTAAATTTGCTAAGAGGTATAACTGTAGATACCACTACAATTATTATAATTAATTTCATAATTATTTAATAAATTTAATTTACTTTCATTGCAGTTCCATAGCTTCTCTTATTGGCATTTTCATTGGTCACTTTTACTATTTCCTTAAATTCCAGTACCCCCAAGAATTAGGAGGTAATGCTTTCTTGGAAACACCTTTCATACTGTAAGTAGTTTTATTGTGTAAAAAATGTTCACCATAACATTATCTGTAATTATAATTTGTTTTTTTCTTTAGCAAACAATATGTTCCCGATGTAAGTGGTGGCATTAGTTACTTTGGTGTACCACCAGCCTCAAGAGCTGATCAAAGACCTGGTGGTGCTGCTGCAGCAGCTGGAATTTGGGGTCGTGGCAATACATTAGGTCGTTAATTCAATCTCAACACACAGCTGCCCATTCCCCAGCGATTATGATAATTAAATATATTGTATAGTAAAAAAAATAACAAATATTTTTATAAATTGTACTGAATTTCAAAAATTATTGTTTTCTTATAATTTGTACTCGGTATATCTCAAATTTCATTACTAATCATACTTTTATGTAGACCTAATATTTTTCTACGCAATATAAAATACCGACAACTAATATTAAAAATAAAACAGTAATATTTATAAGGTAAAGGTTGAGTACTAAAGCCAGATATAAAAAAAATAGTTTAATTTAAATGTATAATAAAGAAATTTTAAAGAAAATCATATTAAAAAAATTACTATTTACATTTTAAAACATCTTTACAGGGTTCAAAATACAGTTTTACGTTCCCAAGTGTACTTTTTTGTTCTAAGTACACCTTTTATAATTATTAATAACTAATTACGAAATAAATGCTGACAACTAAACCACTTAATTTCAAAGAGTTTCAATTTATTGTTGATTTACAAAACTAAAAAGAAAAAAAAAACTTAACAAAACTAAATTCATATAAAACAAAAATATCCCATTCAAGAACTCAACAAAATTTCTATTTAATATCACAGAGCAGGGCCACACCTCTAACAATCCAATGATCAGGATTTTTAATGGTATTTAACCATAAAGGTGAAATGTAATTCAAATCAGTGCGATTCATTTTCTTATAAACAGGACACTATAATAAATAAATAAATTATAAATGTATATTTTAAAGCTTTTCAATAAATAAATGAAAACTGCATACCGTATATAGTTTAGGACTTTTTGAGGCTGTTGAATTGATAGCTGAAATATGTACCACCGGCATTAAAACATACAACACTTTATTGGTAGATTCAATTAAACGCGATGTTTTCCGATCCCAACCAGCGCCATCCAAATAGAGACCATGTACATAAACACCTTCTTTGGGTGGTTTCTTACATTCATCTGCACCAATTTTTAAAACTTCATTTGTCATTGTAACCTGATCTAAGGCCCAGCCACTGTGGGCTCTGGCCACTTCTTGTTTCATGGCAGTTAGAAATCCTTGCGGATTAAAGAAACCGGACATCCAAAAGACCACAGGACGGCTCTAAGCGAAATAGTATACATAAATAATATTAGAATACTTAATGCAAGATCAGGAAACTTACACCAAAACACCAGGAATGAAATTGAGCATTTCTCTCCAACAATTCGGTAAACCAAAAACCTAATGTTGAAGAAGCCCAACTGCCTCTAAGCCATACACCGGGCACTCGAGCATTGAATATATTATCTAAGGCGTCTCTTAATTGTTCACTCATAATAATGGTACCCTCGATGGCCAAGAGAAGATCTTTAAGGGTAGATCTAACCAATATTATAATCTAAAAAAATATATGAATTTATTAATAAATAGTTTGGAAAGATAGAATTGTTAATATAATCAACTTTGTCTTAATTTATGTATATGGAAAAGTTATATATGGAAAAATTAATCACGTAATGTGAACAACTTATAAGATATTGTAATTTATTGCCTAATGTATATGAAACTTTCGTTTTTAGTCCACATAAAAATAGTTAAGTGGAATTGATATCTTGCAATAAACTTTTAAAAAATTAGTGTAAACAAACAATAGATAGTACTTTTATTAATTTTTAAAATTTTAAAAAATTTCGCATTTATCAGTTTTGTAATAAATTGTATTTTTTTTAAATTTATTAAATTTTTAAATTTTATTAAACTTTTTAATTTCAACTCATCTTTTAATTATATAGCATTTATTAATCAATTCGTTTTAATGTAGAAATACCATTTTTTTTTCTTAAAAAAAAGCATTTTTAATATTTTTCGAATTTACGAAAACGTATTTGAGCTGAAGAAGCAAATTCAACTATACGAAAATTTTCACTTTCGAAAAATTTATGTTTGGCATTTTTTTATTTTTGGCAAAAGTCTGTAATTAATTGTTAAATTTCAGATACTTTATACACCATTTCCAAGAAAATACAATTGATAAACAGTTTCAGACAAACAAAATGTCGGGTCGTATAATATTAAAAAAATTGTTCTGGGACAGAAAATCATTTAATTTTACAAGTCAGAATGTTTTATCCCAATTAAATTGTTTCAAAATCTATATCGAACTTAAATTTTCTGTGAAAATATGACTCATTTGCTGCAATAACATCATAACTCAAAAAGTCTATTTTTTTAAGAGAAGTATTATTACTTTTTTATGTTGTTATATTTTGTAAAAATCATCTATGATTCCAATATTACGTTCAAATTTTATAACGTCTCTAGATAACTTTATTATATTGACTACACAATAGCCAATAAACATTTATGGAACGTTAATGGAATGACGTACAGTGGTTGACAATACAATGGCAACTTTTTCGAAATATGACAAAATCCTAAAGCATTGAAAAAAAAAAAAAATATTTTTATTGGTAATACATTTGTATATACTTATATTTACATTAACTAGCAAAAAATTAAGAACGTATTTAATTAAAATCTGATAAAAAAAAAAAACAAAATAAAAAGTATTCAGTATTGCGGTATTGACAAAACAATGGAAACTGTTAAACTTCTGTAATAAAGAGACTAAATCAAAAATAATATTAAGAAAATCGATGTAAAAGGCATCATGTTTTACAATTATTTCAATATTTGTTTTATTCTGATAATTATTCATAACTTCTTTTTGTAATCTTTACGCATAATAATGATTAATTGTAATCCACAATCCGCAAATAGTTAACGAAAATAGCTAAAGTCAAAATTTCAGAAGATATAAAATTTAAAATTATAAATGATTTTAGTGTTGGTTTAAAACAAAAAACTATTTGTGATAAATATTCAATTAATAAGTTAACGGTTTCGAAAATTATAAAAAAAATCGTGAGACAAGAACTGTGAAAACTTAACAACTTGGAGTAAGACCTCGTAAAACTGCACAAAGACAGGATAATCTGATAGCAAAAGAGTTTAAGAAAT
>MINK01172937.1:0-23020 GCA_001735545.1 Phormia regina
AAAAATAAATAAATAAAATATTTTGCTCTATAATTCTAATGCATTGTAACAACAAATATGAAAATTTAGTTAAAATTTTTAAAGTCCACAATCAATACTAAGGAACATATTCCATTGATATTATTAAAGTCTCTTCCAATCCCCATTTATTTTTCGAAGAAGTCTTCTTCGTCATCTGCAATGAAGAAATCGCATTTTCCTCTGCCATACTATAACTATTGTTTTTGTGCTGATATGAACATCGAAAAGAAATCTACACTTCAGTCTTAAAAAGCAACAAATATTTTCAAACACTTTTTCGTTTATTTTTTTTAAATTAATTTTGTGGAAAAAAATTTGCCACCGACATATTTCACTTATGATAATAAATTAAATTTGTGAATAGAACATAAAATTTTGTAAATCAAAATTGTACATATGACATCAATAAAAGTTTTTGGAAATATTTTTGAATAATGAAACATATGCACTAAGAGCAATTTTGCAAAGCTATCGCACAAATAGATAAACACCTTAATCCTAAGGATTGATTAGATCGTTACTGTGTTACCCAATTACATCGATCTTTCAGGATATGTAAACTTAGAGAAGGAAAAATCAATGGTTTTTACTCTTTCGAAACTTTNTTACGTTTGTNAAAAGACCTTTAATGAACAGCGTATTTTAGAACGTATTTTCAGTTAAGATCATTAAATTTTACACGAATAGGTTACTCTATTAGGAATTTTTTCAATTGAGATAATTTCATTCATCATGTAATCTACACAGAAGACCCAATTTGTGCNATATCGTTGCAAATTCATTACAGCGAAAAGTGNGTGTAAAGATCGTAACCAATCACTTGCGTAATATCTATAACTTTCGTATGGAATAATGAGTTTTATATCAGGACCTTTGACTAAAGATTTCATGATGTATTTTTTTTTTGGTAATCATCGAATATCGTATTCCGGCCTTGTCAACTGATCGCCTATATCGTGGGATATGACTTGGAAACTCAAGACTTGTAAATACACATTAACCGCGTATGATGGCAAATTGGATCTTTCCAATATCTTCTTTACGTTTAAGTCAAGAGTATTTGTCAATAAGTCAAGCATTCAAAATTTATACGCATAACTCGCTGGAAAGTGTGATGGAAAATTGAGCCAGCCAAAAGGTAGGCATGGTCAACATTTGAATGAAATAAACTTTCAGAAGTAATTTTTGAAGATAGTTCTTTCGGACCTGAAAGATTACTATTCAAGTTCCGACTCGTAACATTTAAATATTATATTTTGACCAACATTACGTTAAGATATTAATTATTATTTAGTTTTTTTTCAATTAATTATCTCTTTAAAGGTTTCTGTCATAATTTTATGCAACAACAAAATGAGGTCTATTTAAATTTTACCTCAAACTTTAAACCTTCTTTATTAACTAAATGTTTTTCCACCATTTCCATCTTCCTCTATTCGAAAACAGATTTCTCAAAAAAAGAAAATATTTTATAAATGGTCGCGTGCTACTTCATGTTTATTGCCAAAAAATTTATATAAAAAAATAGAATCAAATCAAATGGGAAAATCATTTTGGTTAAAGTAGTAAACAGTAAACAGTAAGGGGTTTAGTGGGGGATGGTTTTAATTCATTCTATATAAAAAGGTGATTTACAAACCAATGACACACTGACTGTCCCCCTCCAACTGTATTCTTCGTTCTTTAAATTTATGCTGACTGACTACAGTGACGATGATAATGATGATGGTGGTGGTGGTGGTGCTGCTGGTGAAAAGTCCCCCACCATTTTCCTCTTTAATAAGGGAAATAGTTTTGCGTGCTTTTTATAGAAAATATAAAAGAAATATGAGGGTTGTTTAAATATATATACAGATTTGCTTGTGGATTTACAAAACAAAACGTAAATTAATATACATATATGTATACAAAATTTATATATGTGTATGTATTTATGTATATATGTATGTGCACTATGTACATTACCTAGTGTACAGTAATTTCCAACTTTATATATAAAAAAACAAATTAAATGAAATGAATTTGTATTTATTTACATTTTTGGAGAGCGTGCGCATTACATGCGATGTCCTTTCCGTTTTAGTTAAAATTTATTTGTATGTAGGTAGTAGTCGTTATACTACATTTAAATTGTGTCTAAATTTTGTGGCAGCTTGGGAAATTGGGTAGAATATACAACCTGTCGTGTGGCAAGCAATACAATAAAAAAAGAAGAAAAACAAACTAGTAAGAAAAGTTTTTAGTTGAAATTTATGTGAAACGTGTAGCAGTATATAAAATTGTATGGAAAAAGTTTTAATTGCTACTGGTCAAAAAGTTTTAATGGGCTCTGCTAACAATATACATACATATGCATGTATGTATGTATGAAACAAACACAACACTAATGCAGTTTATTTTAGTGTAAATGTATTTAAGTTTGAATTATATATGAGTAATTAAATACAATAGCCAATGGCAAATAAGGACATTGTACAATCACATACATACATACATATATTCTATATAAATATGTATGTTATGAATACTTTAATATACTTTTAGACAGGTTGATATGAAGGAGGTTTTACGAAGACGCAAATTTAATTCACTTTTTGGTTGAAGGAACGCCTCAAGTATTTTGATGTTTGTTTGTAATAAAGTATAAAAAAATACTAGTGAAAGTTGAAACCGCCTGAAATTACTTCCCTAAATCTCGTAAACTAAAACAGATAAGATATGCATACAGCAATATTTTTGTGGATTTCGATCCTTGATATAAAAATGTTTCAGTCTATTCAGATACATAAATTTTTATACCCGAGATATCCAAATTTGAAACCCTGTGGATTAGCTCCACAGGATCTCAAATTTCTCATTTTACCTACACGAAGAGACTTTTTCATAATTTGGTCTAAACCATCTTGCAGAATTTTTCTGTTTTCTCTGGACTATTATATCGTTGCACTTAAAGATTGTTTAATCCTAAAGAAATTATGAATTTGTTCACAAAATTGTTATAGTTTTAAATTAATAATTTTCTAATTTGAACAATGGGAATTTTTTCTTTGGTTGTATCTTTAAAGATACACTGAGCATTTAAGGATTAAATTAATAATTCCTTCAAATTTTCTTTCTAGTGATCGTTTTCCCTACTACAAATCAAACGATGATCGTTGGAAAAACTCTGTAAGGCATAATCTTTCTATTAATCCTCATTTTCGTAAAGGACACAAAGCACCACAAGGTGCTGGCCATCTGTGGACAATATCAAGTGGCGATTCGGCGGAAAATGTTTTAGCCTGGGAGCATGTAAGTTGATACGACAGATTTTAGTAAAAAATTTCTCTTATTCAAATTCTCAAAATGTTTCCTCTTTTCTTTCCAACAGAAAAAACAACGTTTAGATTTATTTTTCAAAATGGAATCCATGAATCGTGAGCGTTTACAACAGCACCATCAAAAACAGCAACAGGAACGTTTACTACAAAATGGTGGTGGAGCTGGTGGTGGTGGTGGACAACATAAACAACATGTCGGTTGTCAACAGGATCAATGTTTATACGATGAAGCGGCAGTAGCTGCCGCAGCCATACAACATGAAATGTTACAACAAACTCAAAATAATAATGATGCTTCTATACAAAATCAAAATTCAATACAAGGATTAGAATCAACCACTTCCACCCATATTCTACATGAATTACCTTACAATGATCTCCTGACTGATGAGGAATTACGTAAGACAGCGGGACAAATATTAAATGGAATACACAGAGAGGTGGAGGTTCAATCTGTGAATCAAACAATAATTGGTACTTATCAAGATGTATTACTGGATAATGGTGAGTATTTCCACATACGAGTATAAACATTTCTTGAAAATAATTTATTTCCCTTTTACAGATTATCTCAATCCCATACACAAAGATGTTATAGTCAATGAAAGTGGTTTGCGTCATTCCTCCACTTCAAACATTTCCTCACACTGCCATAGCAATCCTTCTTCATCGGGTCCCTATTATGTCACTGAAATTGATCCTATGGAATTGGGTATACAAATATCAAGTCATCAGCATCACCATCATCATCATCAAAACATTCATCATAATACTGATCCTTCCACCTCTGTGTCTGAAGAATCAGATGTTGTTCTTTTCAATGATGAATTCAATTTAAATTATTTCACTTATAATCCAGCCAATGATATTGTTGCCTGACCCATTAACAGCAATAAGGAACAATCAACACCTCTTATTATAATGGTTCCGCCTAGTTCATAAAGTTATAAATAATTTTATTTAATTCTAATAATAATTAATAATTCCTAGTCACACGTATATCCTGTGTAATCCTATAAAATATGATCTTTTAATGCTGTAAGTTTAAATGCTTAAACAATTATCCTTTTGTCTCCATTTCGTAGGGGGTTTTGTAAAAAAAAATATATAATTTAAAATCAAATCTAGTCGTTTTATAATTAAATGATACAATTAGTTTTAAGTAATATTAAAGAAATATTATTAATACAATATCTGTATGTATATTACAACAACGAAACACCAAAGATTATTCATAAGACATGAGTAAATTATTAAATTAAAAAAGAGATCTTTATAAGTTTAGTTAATGGCACTGAGAGATAAATTGTAATTAAAATAAATTAAATAATAATTATAATATAAAAAATATATTAAATAAAAAAAAGAAATCATTTAAATAAGAAGTGTTTTCAAAAGGATGTCAAATTTATTCTAACGGATTTAGCATAATAAGGGATCAATAGTTAAGTAATGAAAAAAAAACTATGAAAAATACAATCGCATTAAGAAATTAAATATAGAACTATAATTCTCAGAACTGGTTTCATCGAAATTCAGAATGATTTGCTTATTTTAGTTTATTTATTTATTTTGCATAGTGGAAATCTAATCTACAATCTCCAGATTGAAAATAGAGCCCAATTAGATACCCATTCATTTAACCACTGCTTATAATAATTATTTTGTGATTTTTACAAAAAAAGAAACCTGACAGAAATGGAAAATTTTATAAAAATTTAATTTTTCATTATAAATACGGGTTCACATAAAGTTTCTTTTCACAAATTTTTATCAAAAATCTTATTTTCACCAAAAATATGTTTTTTTTTAAGACGAACTTTTCACCAAAAATCAAAATTTTTATGAAAAACCTTATTCTTATCGAAAATATTTTTAATTATATATATCGAACATATCAACACAAAAATCAACAAAAACACTATTTTTCACTAAAATTTTAATTTTATAAAAAAAACCTTTTTCAATAAAATCTCAATTTAACAAAAGGTATTTTTTTTACCCAAAATAAGCCATGTATTTCACCAATAAAAATTTTATTTTATAAAATATGTAGTAAAATAATGAAACTAAAAATTATTATTTTTTTAGTTTTGTTATAAAACGAAGGGGCTGCGAGGGTCCCTATTCAGCACAACAATAGTTTAAGAAACAGTTATGAAAAAAATTTAATTTTCTTTTTTCATACAACTCGATGAAGTTGATGCATTACCAATTAATTAAATAATTTTTTTTTTTTAACAAATCAGCTCACTTTAAATTATTATATTTTTTCTGTGTAGCCGGCCTGAGGCTGATCTTAAAGACTTTCTTCTCTAGGTATGTGGGACACAGGCTTCGCACAGTCTTCGAATATCAAAAAATGTTTTAAGTTCCTCAATTTTTTTTTAAATGTCAATTTTGTTAATTAATATTTTATTGTTATATATCATTGAAGAGGTACTTACTTACAAGTGCTTTAAATGTCATCTGATCCGACAGATCGAATAATTAAAAATAAATATATTGAAACTTTGAAGGCATATAGCAGTTTCCTTACTTTCTTGTTTTTATTTTTTTCACATTTTCAACACTTAAAATAATTTACTCTATACATAAGTTCTTACAATTATTTCTTTTTTGAGCACAAGCACATTCGCTCAAACACTGTATTAAAAACAATAACAACACTAATGTAAACAATGACCATCAAAATGCAACAAATACTTGAACAATCGACACACACGAAGAGGAATTAAGAAAAAAAAAACATTTCCAAAAAGCCAAAATATTATAAATTTTAATTTTTGCTAACTTTCTTTAATAATTATTTATTAAAAACGCATTATTTTATTTATTACTTTACAATTAAAAGTTCTCATACTTTAATATACTTAAAAAAACACACACACACACAAATATAAAAAAAGAAATGTTGTGGGCCATACGTGTTGCTAGCTTTTATATCAAACACTTTTCTTTGATTTATTTCTTTATTTTTTATTTGAACAACAACAATTTTCTATTAAAAATATTTAATTAAATGAAATAAACACTTTTCTAATTAAATCTTCACTCTCAAAACATTCTATTAATAAAAAATGAAAAATGAAAAATAACCGACCGTAAATTTTCATACGACTTTAACAGTTGGAGCGGATGTAAAAACTAAAAAGGAATTAAAAAAAAAAAACAATTGATATGCAGGGCTGTCAGATGTGGCGATTTCTCGCCAAACGTGGCGATTTTTTATTGCTCTTGGCGACTGGAAATTTCCGTTTTGCGACCATGCAATTTTTTTGGCGATTATTTAACAAGATGGCGTTTATTTGGCTGTTTTTCAAAATTTTATTAAATAGTCTATTCGCTTCAGTAAAAACTATACGTTTTCTTACTAGCCCAAGTCTATTTTTAAGTATTTAAACGAGTTTTTAAATGTGTGGTCCGTATAATGATGTTTAGGTGTCGTATGAGCCTTTTTTTTAATATTTTTAAAAATTTAACGATATTTTCTTTAAACAGATAACGCATTTATGTGTATATTTAATTTCTCCTTACTCTATAAGATTAAGCAATTGTTTTCCATTATCTTGAAATATGAATATTAAGATTTTTGGGCCACAATGAAAAGAAAAACATTCATATTATAAACACTATTTCAAAGCAATTTATAATTTTATAGGACAAGATATTAATTGTACAATTTTAGAGGTTTTTAAATGGTGGTCCGTATAATGATTGTTAGGTGGTCGTTGAGACCTTTTTCTTTAATATAAAATTTAAGATATTTCTTTAAACAGATAACGCATATGTGTATATTAATTTCTCCTTACTTATAAGATAAGCAATTTGTTTTGGCGATTTCTGATTAACAATTTGGCGACAGGGGCTTAACAAAATGTGACAACCCTGTTGATATGCAAGATTGTTGCTATTTAAAGAAATTAAAGGTATTTGATTAACAGTTGGTGTAAAAAGGATTAAATATTTAAATTTTAGCTTTAAATAGAATTTAATTAAAAATATATGAACATATCGTCACCGAAAATGCAAAGCAACGTAACATCACTTTTCAAAACTTAACAGGGGACACAAAAAACTTTATAAACTCCAAACAAACTGTTCCACAAACAAGATTTTTGGTTAAATATATTTATTTTGAAGTTTTTTGAAGTTATGTGGTTTACGTTTTTCAATATTTCAATTTTGTGAAGGTAAAAGAAAACGTAACATCAATACAAATTTTAGTCAAAATTATAATAAAAAGATTTCTGATAACTTTTACTCCAAAATTTTAATAGCTATTATTTATTTATTTATTTATTTATTTATTTATTTATTTATTTATTTATTTATTTATTTATTTATTTATTTATTATTTTACAATCTAAATTTGTAGAATAAAAAGGATTTTTTCTTAATTTTTTAAAAAATGTGATGTTGAGTTATTTTGACTTAAGAAAATCTTTACATCGCTTAATATAATCGTTATTTTTTTATTTTAACAAGAAGTCCCAAATTTTTTGATTATTAGGAATTTGAAAGAATAAACTATATTTCATCAAGACAAACAAATTTGAAAATTTTGATGTAACGTTGTTTATTTATTTAGAGCTTTATTTAAAAAACTAAAGTCAATTTTAGAATTTTTATGATTCTAAGTAAATTACGGTGTCCGGGAAGTGATAATATAAAATTGTTTCAATTTCTTCCTTTGGCAAAAACTAAATATTATTTAAATTAAATTTATTACAACAATTAATAAAACTTGTGCAAAATTTCAAAGAGATATTAATAAAGAAACAACTCTATTTGAAACATTGAAACCATGTCAAATGGTCAAATGTTAATTTCATAGTTTCATAGACACCAAATATCCTGTAATATAAGGAAGCAATTAATGAAATTATCCTCCTTGCAAATACTTTATAGCCCTAATTACTAAAAAATATAATCAGTTGATTAAGTGAGATAGCCTATTGGAATAAGACTTGATAAATTTTATAGTCAATATTTAAAATTCAATCCAATTATTTCTAATATTATTTGTAATCGATTGGTAGAGAGCTAGTCTATCAGTTTGGAAATTGTGGGTTAGACACCCACCGGAGACTATTAAAAACTATAGCAGCAATGAATATTTAAAAGTGGATTAAAAGTTTAAAGATAACAAGGACTTTGATAACAATTTTGAATTTATTAAGCGATTCCTTTAAACGAAATTAAACTTTCTATTAGGTTTACTTAATTGTTAATTTCTTTTTTATTTTTAACAAATGTTATTTTAACTTCGTTTTTTAAGATACAATCCTAAAAATTAAAAAAAAAAATATTTTGTAAAAATAAAAGATTTTTCATTAAAAGCTTTATCGATGACGATTTACAAAGCTATTGTCGATTGAACGCTCCGTAATTTCTAAATTACGGAGCGTGCGTTTCAAGTAATTTATTTAGGTCTAAAAATAAATATATAGATACTTACGAGATTATTGGCCAGTAAAGTGGATAAAACGTGACACTAGAAAATTCGTATGAAAATTACTCAAACAATTTTTGAAAAATTATTGATTTTCTTACGAATTTGAGAGAAAACATTTTCTTGCTGTTCAATTTCGTTCATTTTATTTAAATCATCAATAAATGGATGCCCCAAGTTTATATAATATTTACCATCTATTGTTATTCCCTTTGAAAATGAGCTATTAAAAAATTAACATCTTTCCAACATGTTTTTCTTTTTTTTTTTTGTAACTTTCATTTTTTATATATATATTTTTTTTTTGGGGTTTTTTTTTATTTAATTTATTACAAACTAAATATAATAATTGATCATAATATTATGTTTTTTTTTAATAAAATATATGTATATGTACTTTAAGTTAAAAAAAAAAAGATTTAATAATGTAATTTATATTCTGTTGTTCTGTCTGTTTATATAATATTACATATAATAGAAATTTTTAATAAGTTTTAATAATATTTTAATTATTAAAAATGATTTCAAGTCATTTTGGATAGATTTTAAACTTAGAAACAATGAAATTAATAAACTTAAGTAATTAAATTAAAAAAGAGAAAAGAAATCTATTTAGTAAAAAAAAAAACAAGACGAAACGAAAAATCTAAGAAAAATTTCGTATTCTTACTACAATCCATATAATAAGAATAATAATTATTATGTATAAAATAGTGTGGTAAATTTTGCACATTCCTTGCAAATGTGTACGTGTCTTGTGTCTAGTTTAGAACCCTAAGTCTAATTTAAATTTTTTAATATCCTTTAGGAAATGCTTCTTTTTTTTGTTTCAATCTTCTCCTTAATTTACTATAACAAATAAATTTGCCAGTTAACTGCTTTTATATGCTTAAACAGCTGTAGTGCTGTTTAATCATCACTTTCCTCATAGGTGGGACTACTGGGAGAGTAGGCTGGACTAGTAGGTGAATAACCATGTGATGGAGCCGTGGGTGAATACATGGGTGATGCTGGTGAATAGTTACGTGTTGGTGTGTACGTAGGAGGAGAACTCGGTGAATATTTTGTGCTACTGGGCGAATAGATAGACATATTTGGTGAATAACGTGGCGATGTAGCCGAATAACTGGAACCAGTAGGACTGTATTGATTGGCTGGTGAATGTTGAGGTGAAGCCGGCGAATAGACTGGAGAAGTTGGTGAATATTTGGGTGAAGCTGGAGAATATTGTGGTGATCCGGGGGTATATTGCGGTGAGCCTGGAGAACCATCATACGAGGGTGATGGCGGTGAATATTTGGGTGAGGTTGGAGAATATTTCACACCTGTCTGCGAATAAGCTGGTGAAGCCGGTGAATAGTGTGGAGAAGCCGAACAATTGGGTGAAGAGGGCGAATACGATGGTGTTACTGGTGTATAAGTTGGCGATGAGGGAGAATAAGAAGGTGAAGTTGGTGAATAACAAGGAGAAGATGGTGAATAAGAGGGACTTGAAGGTGAATAGGAAGGAGAAGTTGGCGAATAAGACGGAGAATTGGGAGAATAATTTGAAGAAGTCGGCGAATAAGCACTTGCAGGTGAATACATATTTGATCCACTTCCCGCATATGAGGGACTTGATGATTGGAAATTCGATGTTGGCGAATATACAGGAGATGATGGTGAATAACCACTGGTTGAGGGTAGATAACCCGTAGACTGTGGATTGAAATTCGGTGTAGTCGAATATCTAGGTGAACTAGCAGCGTAAACGGGACTAGTAGGCGAATAGTTCGGACTGAGTGGTGAATAGCTGGGTGAAGCTCCGCCCGGAGAAGAGGCTGTATAATTGGGACTGGTCGGAGAGTACGAGGGTGGCGATACATTGGGTGAGGGCGATAAGAAGGGTGACATTGCCGGCCCTGGAGATGATGGTGATGAACCGGGATGAGCGGGAGACCAAATTGGCGACATGCCCGACGCCTCAGAAGCTGCCGATGGTGAAAAACTGGGTCCACCTGGTGTCATGCCGCTCACTAGAAAGAAATGTATAAAAATAATTAGTAATTAGTAATGATGTAAAAATGTATTAAATTTATTCGTGTTATGAAAAGTTTTTTGAAAAAACTAAATTTCATTAAAAACCATCAATTTGATGAATTTGAATCGGTTCTTTGCCATCAAAGTAGAAATTATATTCAGCAATAATATTCTCATTAGAAAAGCAATATTTTCGTAGTAGAAGATAAACTTGTGGTCTAGTAATATCTTCTTTCAACTTACTTTGACCCGAAGGTGATAAATATTTAGGTGTACCGCACTGAATCCAAGGTGTTCTTGGTGGCGACATGCTAGGTGTTGCTACAGCACCAAAGAACATGGCTGAACCACCTAACATGCTGGATCCCAAAGTATTGGCAATTTCTATACCATAACGACACTTCTCAGCATCCAACAAAAGATCGAAACAACCTGAAACATTAAAAAATAAAAATTAATTATCAATTCAAACTATTTCTCTATTCTATTTGTCCCACTTACCTGTACCCATTTTGGGCAATTGTCCCATAATAATATTCTCCGATACACCTCTCATAGGATCAGTTTCAGCATGTGCCGAAGCATCCATCAACACATCTACGGTTTCTTCAAAGGAACATCTCATAAGAGCACCAGTATCCTGTCTATTGATACCGTGACGTGTGATGGCCATCAAGTGACCTTTGGCTGTCATTACGTCACACAACAAGGCCAAATGACGATAGTTTACATAAAGACCGTAGAACTGGAGCACAGCATTCATTTCCTTCTCTACCGATTTACGCACAGCCTCTATACCCAACACTTGGAAAATTTCACAAATATCGTTGGAAGAGGTACGCACTGGATCAACATCACGTTCGGATAGTACTTTCATCATAGATGTACCATCAGTTTCCAACAACCATTCACCAATGGCCTTAAATTCACCAGTTTCTGTGATGATAATACGTTTCTTACTGTCAGTTTGTGGCAAATGCATGTATACTTTGCCAATAGCTTCAATACCCTGCAGGGTCATGTCCGATAACATATTTGCTTCAATGCAACGCAAGAACATATCATCTTCCATTTTGTCTACCGCTTCTTCTTCATCTTGGAATTTGTTTTCTTCATTGTTCATGATACGTATACGTAATACCAATTTATCGGCATTGTCATCGTTGAATATACAATTAAGATCATCACCAAAACCGGCATTAATCTTTTCAGCAATTTGTTCCATAGTTAATTTCTTATCTGTCATACGTTTACGATCAAGTTCGATACGTAGCAACCACGGTGAAATTCGAGTGGGATCAAAATCAGGCATTTCATAGTAGACATTAACGAATTCTTGATCCTCTGCTATGACAGTACGTTGAGGATCGGGATCATAGTAAATAGCTGTGTTGGCTGTTACTTTACGTAATGTAGTATGTTCCAAACGACACAAGACGTTCTTGGCTTTTTCAGCATCACGTGCTGCACCTCCTGTTAAGAACACAGTTAGAGAAGGAGCTTTGGGTTTCTTAGAAATATTAATAATTTCCTTAAGACGAGGTACACCCAAGGTTACGTTCTTTGAGGATACACCAGCAAAATGGAAAGTGTTCAGTGTCATCTGTGTGGCAGGTTCACCCAAACTCTGAGCAGCCAAGGCACCCACCATTTCACCAGGATTTGCTTGAGCCTGCTGGAATCTAGTTTCGATTTCTCCTATCAACCATTCAAAGGCTTCAGTGGAGAGACGGAATTCTTCTGCAACATATTTTGTACACAAAGTAGAACGCACCAAACATTGGAACAAGAGTGTGGCGTTTTCGTTGGCCTGCTTGGAAAGATGATCATTGCCCACCACTATTACACAACGTTGCAAAAGATCTCTTACACCATTTATAACTCTCAAGGGAGAGAGATCGGTGGGCATTCTTTTGTTAATGTGGAAAATCTTTTGTACATTCCAAATCATTCTTTGGAGATTACAAGGCAATACAACCTTAGAGTCACCATTGGGGAAAATTTCTCTTAATGCTTCACGATCTCGGCACAATTGTTCCCATTCTACTTCGAGTTGGGGTAGAGCATTACCACTTTCACTTAGCTCTTTTATAACCTCATCTGTGAATACCTTACGCATGTAACGCTCATTAGACCAATCAAATTTAAATCTCTTCTCGAAAGATTTATTAGACAATTTAACTGTGGGAAGATTTTGAAACTCTACTGTTTCTCCGGCCAAACCGTCCTCACCATAACGTAACTGAATAAGTTGACCCACTGAATTACGCACTGTACCGTCATAATTTACCATTACAGATTCCATAGCCTTTATAAGACGACGCTGGATATAACCAGTTTCAGCAGTTTTTACAGCAGTATCGATAAGACCTTCACGACCACCCATAGCGTGGAAATAGAATTCAGAAGGAGTCAAACCGGCCAGATATGAATTTTCTACGAAACCTCTAGACTCAGGACCGTAATCGTCTTTGATGAAATGTGGCAGGGTACGCTTACGGAAACCATAGGGGATACGTTTACCTTCAACGTTCTGTTGACCCACACAAGCAATAACCTGAGAAATATTAATATTGGAACCCTTAGAACCAGACACCACCATAGCCTTTAGATTGTTGTATTCAGTAAGAGATTTCTTAGCGGAACCACCAGTTTTGTCACGAGCATCGTTCAAAATACGATTTACTTGATTTTCGAAAGTCTGACGTAAAGTATTACCGGGAGTAGGTTCCAATTCCATATTGTGAGCTTTCTGAATAACGTTGATGACATCGTCTTTGGCTTTCTTAATGGCCATCTGAATCTCGTTATAGGTCTGAGGATCAGCAATTGTATCACCAATACCGATACTGTGGCCTTCCAACAGCAACCAATTGTTAATGACAGTCTGAATATTACCATAGAAACGACCGGCAATTTCATGACCCAATTCCAAGAAGACAATATGCAGCAGGGAACCAGCTGAGGTACCCAAAGTCTTCTTACACAAGATACCCATAATTAATTCACCATGTTCTACCATTACCTTGGTATCACCAGGAGAGATCCATTTATAGGGGCCATCATCTTCGTCATCAGGATGTGTGGAGTGAGTACGTATCATGTTTACATTGCCAGGAATGATAAGGGAGAATATTTGTTTGCCAGTCCATAAGGGTTTTGGTTTTAAAATACAAGGTTGAGGCATTTTACCATCCCAAGTGGGCAAGAACATAAGTAAATTCATCATTTGTTCGCGAGTGATAAAAACAT
Organism: Phormia regina; assembly: GCA_001735545.1. Lineage (NCBI taxonomy): Eukaryota > Metazoa > Arthropoda > Insecta > Diptera > Calliphoridae > Phormia > Phormia regina. Next base: position 14,068 of record MINK01172937.1, read on the forward strand.
CACGTTTTGTCATTTTACGTACAGCTGTTAAAGTATCCTGCACAATACCCATAACAGGTTTATTGGCCTATAAAAACATTAATAACAAAAACACAAGAAAGGTAAAAAATTATAAAAAAAAAATACAAATTATTAACTCTCACCTGTGGTGTAATAATCTGACGTGGTGTTACATGAATATTCTCTACTTCAGCTCTTGTTTCCATTGATTGTGGCACATGCAAATTCATTTCATCTCCGTCAAAATCTGCATTATAGGGTGAGGTACATGACAAGTTCATACGGAATGTAGACCAAGGTAAAACCTTAACACGATGACCCATCATACTCATTTTATGCAAAGTTGGCTGACGATTGAAAATAACTAAATCATCATCTCGTAAATGTCTCTCCACTTTATAGCCACATTGCAAATGTAAATCAGAAGGTTTGGGATGGAAACGTAAATCAATACGTTCACCATTATCACGCACAATATATTTAGCACCTGGATATTGAGAATTACCACGTCTAACCAATTCTTGCATGCGATCTATGTTAAAAGGTGTCACCAATTCTGGAAAAGTTAAATTTTGTGCAATAGATCGGGGAACACCGACCTGGTCAATACGTAAATTGGGATCTGGAGTAATGACAGTACGTGCTGAGAAATCTACACGTTTTCCCATCAAATTACCACGAATACGACCTTCTTTACCCTTTAGACGTGATTTGATAGCTTTTAAAGGTTTACCCGACTTTTGCATGGCTCTTGGCATACCGGGCATATCATTATCTACTAAAGTGGCTACATGAAATTGTAACATTTTTATATTTTCCATAATAACATGAGCAGCAGCACCGGTGCCTTCATTTTTTCGTAATTCATTGTTAGCTTTTATAATATCTGAAAGTTTATGCGTTAAATCATCCTGATTCTTAGCGGCGCCAAACATAACAACAGCAGGACGTACAGCCAAGGGAGGTACTGGCAATACGGTAACAATCATCCAATCTGGGCGAGCATATTTTGGATCCATACCCAAAATGAAACACTCTTCGTCAGTAATGTGTTTAAGAATTTCCCATACTCTTTCTGCAGTGATGGCAATTTTTTTCTCCTGAATAATGTTAAGAACAAGAAATGAATGAATTCATTCTAAATATAATTTCTTTAAATTTCGAAAAAGTTTTAGAATTCGGCATGCATTTATCACAATTACTACAAATTTGGAAATAATTAAATAAACAATTAAACATTTTCCTATTTCTGATTTCCGAAATGGGTTTGATTTTCAAAATTATTTCAAAAGCAAAATTTTAAAATTCTTCGTACTAACTAAAAGCAATCGAAAGCTTGATTTAAAAATATTGAATTTTTAATGGAATATAAATAATAGTAATAATAATAATAAAAATTTCAAGTGTCACATAAATAATAAATAAAATTTACAACGACCCAGCAAAATATATTGCACGTTGTTCAAATTGAATACTAAGTATTAATTCTATCGTATGTACAAAAACGACTTCGCTATATTTTCCTGATTTTAAAGCATATTTTCGCTTTTTATTGCATATTCATTTTTAGAGCATATTGTGGTTTCCATGGTCATAACTCAATATTAGGTTAAAAAATTATTATTATTTTTTTTTTATACTCGACAAAATTCGAAATTTCATATTTAAAAAAATGTATTTGTAATATAAATTTAGATAAAATTTACTACAAAATATCTTTTTTATATATTTCCGTGTCATTTATGTTGAATTGTTAAAAAATTAAAAAAATTAGTTTAATTTTTAGAAATTTTAAAAATTGCCAATTTTTTTAATTTTACATAACAACTTATTTACTTTCTGAAAATTTATTTTTCTTCAAATATTCAATAGGAAATAATAAAAACATGCTCGGATTCTCAGACATTTTAAAGCTAATCTCTACGACTAATGAGAAAATAGTTAGAAATTAAACTTTTTTCTACGGTTTTCTATATCTACAAAGAAATTCTTATAGCCTCTTAACCTACCTGTGAATCTTCATTAACATGTTTCCATTCTGCTGTCAAATCCAAACCAGTTCTTCTAATCGATGGCTGGTAGTGACCACAACCACCATGTCCTGGTTTTTTATTCGGATCAACCGGTTGACCATCCTTTGTCATATCCATATCTTCGCCACCTTCGCAAATTTTTTTACCCTTACACAAATCATAAACATAAGCCAAACGTTTACGTGGCTGACCTTTTGTTTTCATAACAATTTCTTTGATTTTAGGATTATGTGGTGAAACCAACATTTTGGAACAATAAAAGCAAACACATCTTAAAATTTTAATAGTTTTGGTAATGAAACCAATGTGAAAGACAGGTTTTGCCAAATCGATGTGACCAAAATGGCCGGGACATTCGGTCATGTTACCGGCACATGTCTGACAACGTGAAGTACGATCAATGACACCTTGACGGGGATCCATAAGACCACCTAATTTAGGACGGCCACCTTCCATGGTTTCGGCAAACTGTACGCCTCCCTCGGTGACTGACATACGTCGCTAAATTCATAATCATAAATAATGTTAGACTTATAAAGGATGCTTCTTTTACCAAAATAAAACAACAAAAACTTACAATTTCGTCCGGAGACAAAATACCGAATTGCACACGTTTCACCTGCCTAAGCGGTGCTTTGGAATCGTTTGTAGACATTTTGTATTTATAACTTTGTTTTGCCTAACTTAAATAATAAACTTTTGGGGGTTTTTGTTGTTCCCCTCTTGTCTTTATATAAAAATAAAACAAAAACTTTCGCTAGCGCTCCGCTAACCTCGAGCTGCTAAGACTCCGCTGGCAAATTTCAACACTTTTTTCTAACAGTTCGTATTCTGTCGTTTTTTCTAGTTCAAAACTTCGTGATTTTTTAATGAATTTCATCAACTCAACAAAGAAATTTTCAAATGAATTTTTTGGTGGAAAAATTCATTTAATTTGACAAAATTTTATTGGAAAAACATTTTGCTACACTTAATGTTCACTTTTCTATTGTTTTTCGTGATTTTTAAGCTGTTTTCCGGCTTTTTTCTTCAGAAATTGTTGGACGTACGCAGCAGGTTGTGGCAGCCGTCTACAGAAATTGAAGCATTTTTTCCTTTTCACGTATGCTTCTCAGCGCCATTTGTATTTTACATAGTTGCAAAAAGAAGTAGTATGAAATTGGGAATGTTTTGAAAAGTATGATTTTTTATTGTTTTTAAAATTGTAAAAAATTTTAATGTTTTGCAATGAAATATAAATAAGTTTTTTTATGAAAACTGCTAAACACATTTCAAAAAGAAAGACAATTATTTTAATAAAATTTTAGTATGACATTGATTGAGATTTCTTAAGAATTAAAACGTATTCAACATTATGCTTAAAAAATATGAAAACTTAAAAAAAATTAAATTAAAATAATTGATGTTTGATCACTGTACAGTGAAATCGTCAATATGTGAATAAATTCGGCTTTAAAATACTGAAATTTAAAGAAGTAAAGAGTTTGTAGTATTTTTTTAATATGTAGTTCTGTAGATTACATATTTTGTTTCGCAACAAATTATTTTTATCACTTTTTCAAAAAATCAATAAAAAATTTGATATTACTATGATCACATATAATTTTATTATTATTATTTTTTTTTTAAACCAGTCGTTTTCTAAAAAAAAAAACGAACCAATTGATTATTATTATTTTTTTTTTCATTTTTAAAGCCAAAAAAACATTCCGATTCGAGTTATTAAATAGAACAAAAATAAGAAATTATGAATGAAATTTTATTTCTCTAAATATATCACTTCTTTAATTAGAAAGTGTGTGTGAAATTTTTATTAAATAAACATTTTTGAAAATATGTTTTGTCAAACGAAAACAAAAAACATCTAGATTCGAGTCGTTTAATTATTTAACACACAAAAGGAAAAACATGATAGAATGATGTGTGAACAGTGATGCTTAAGCTTATTATGTTTTTTTTTTTTAAACAAGTAAGAAACTAATGTACGTGAATATAGTATAACCATAATATAATGCTCCAATATTTACCTATAATTAATTTAATTTGAATTTAATACTCTCTAATGCAACCCTGATGTATACAAGAAAAAATACAACCATATGACAGCTGTGGACATGTAAACAGGCAAAGTGAAAACAAACAAAAATGTCGAAACAGTAAGAATATTTTTTTATATTTAAATTTTTTCAATAATTAATTCTCTTATTTCAAATCCAGATATGGTCTCATCATTCCGGGACAACAAAAGAAAACTTCTGTCCGGGAAGTATCAAGGGAATTTACTAAACCATCCATATTTGATGAGAGCAGCAGTTCAGAGTCGGATGAAAATGGACCGCCGCAAATGCAAATGAAAAAGGCTCCTATGGGACCGAGTCTTATGGAAAGGCGCAAAGCTAAAAATTTACAAGAAAAAGCTTTAGCGGAAGATCCCACCATATTTCAATATGATGAACTATACGATGAAATGGAAAATAAACGCGAAGAGGAAAAGCAGGTGAAAAGTAAAGAGCCTAAAAAAGCCAGATATATTACCAAACTAATGGAGACGGCTGAAAGGCGTAAATTAGAAAATGAATTGAGAGTAGAAAGACAAGTGCAAAAGGAGCGCGAAGCTGAGGGTGAACAGTTTAAAGATAAGGAAGCGTTTGTTACTTCGGCATATCGCAAGAAATTGGAAGAAATGCGTAAATTGGAAGAACAAAATAAGAGAGATGACTATTTGGAAGCTATAGGAGATGTGACTAAACAAAAAGATTTGGATGGTTTCTACCGTCATTTGTATGAACAGAAAATGGGTACCTCGAAAGAAATAAAGAAACCTGAATTACAACCACAAATTACTAATGCAGGAGATAGTGAGGAGAACGGTGTAGCTTATAAACCAATAAAATCCGGAAAAACTACACACCAAAGAGCATATCGCAAAAGAAAGGCCTCGGAAGATGAAGAAGAAAACGAAAAAGATCCATCTTTAAAAGAGGATATAGATAAAAAAGTACATTTAACCAATAATATAGATGCTGATTCAGATTTCAGCATAGATGATTCCTCGTCAGAAAGTGAAGATGAAAAAGATAAGAAAGATAAAACGAAAACTCAAAACAACAAAGATATTAAGGAAGAAAAGCAAGAAGATTCCAAAATCTCTAAAACTGATTCTAAAACTATAGCTCTTAATTTGCAGTCCTTAAAGCCAGAGGATCCGAATGATACTAAATCAGAAAATTCTTCCAAAGAAGAGAAAGAATTACCTATTCCCTCAGTAGTAGAGGTAGTGGAAGATTTACCGCCTCCTAAACCAAAACGTGATAAAGCTGAAATTTGGCGTAAACGTACCGTGGGTGAGGTTTATGAAGCCGCTGTACAGAGGTATTATGAACGTAAAGCAGCTAGAAATCAAGCATAAGTTCAAAAATAAAAAATTAAGAAAAATTACAGGTAATCGTTTTATTAATTTTTATGAATATGATTACAAAAAATATATTGAAAAACTTGTGTAGTTTTCCTCCTAGTACATTTATGGGGTGAAAGTGAAATTTAAAAATAGTAATGATTAGGTAAATAGAAACAATATTCTATGCGCAAATGATTCCAATATTAATGAAATCGCTCGAGAATACCAGTAAACATTCAATGTGTTTATTATTTATTGGGTATCATCTATTTAGTTAGGAGATATGAATATCAATTTGAAGACGAAGAAAATTAAATTCTCTTAAAAATAATCCATGGGGACAACATATTTTAAAATACACAAATATTGTAACACAATGTACTTCTCATACATACATTCTAGGATGACTATTACGGATAGTAACATGATCACGAATTTTTAAATTATTCACAAATCTCAAAATTCTATAAAATATTATCTCAAGACTAGTCAAAGTATTATTGTTAGAATTCGCAATAGTTTCAATACAATAATTGATTGCATAAGCTATCCGTTTTTTCTTTAACAAATTAAGGATTGAGTTAATCCGTCCATAATATGGATGAACAAATCGATCCCTAGCAGGAAAATGTAAGTGCAGAAACCAAAACTTTACAGGAGAAGCATTTTTTTCGCAATAAATCTGAAATGACATTTGATACGTCGATGAAATTTTTACAGATGATGAAAATGATTCTAAATTGTAGATTTTTATCAAAACACGAATTTTGTTGTGTTACGATATTTTGGCGGTCAGGGCTCGAAATAATTAATATAACTATCGATTATGATAATTCACAGTAGCATTTAGTGGATTTTTGAACCTGCAAGTTAAGGTTTTCTATTCATTTGTATTGACAGCAGAAGGATGTTGAAATTAGATAAGACCAATTTTAGTACACATATTTTTTTGGTTTGTGTATTTGAAAATTAAATACTATAATGTATTGCATACAGAGATTCGCAAATATTCACAGGCTTAACAGCCGTATTAAAAAAAAAATGATGTATACTTGATAAAGGTTTACTAATTTTTACATCCAAATCAAGCATTCATATTATTTTAATTCATAAAATTAAATTTATTGAATTTTATATAAATTGAATTAATTCCTTAAGGAATTCATCAATTATACAATTCAAGCTTAAAAAGTGTTATGAATTAAACTTTCTTCAATTCAAATCTATTACAAATTAGCTTTAGAAAATATGTTTCAATTTATTTTGTAAAATAATAAAAAACAAAATATTATTAATTGAATGAAAGAAAAATATTTTCATTCAATTTGAAAAATATTTGAGTAGACAAAAATTAAATGAATTCAATAAAGAATTAATTCTATTCTAACTTTTTCGAAGATTTCATACAGGTCTAAAACATTTCTTTGTAAATTCAAATACATATTGGAAGTAGAGATTGATATTTTTAAAATTAATTTAAAGTTATAATAAATAAAAGCTTTTCAATCTGTTAAAGAATTTTAAATCATGACACCACATTTCAATAACAAAATGTTTTTTAAAAATAGTAAATAAGGTTCGTTGTGTTCAGGTACACTTATACTTGTACATGTAGGTGTATTTTTTAGCGATATACTGTCGTTTAAGAAAAAACCTAGCTAAAAAACTGCAATGATATTTGTTGTTTTAAATTTGTAAGTTTATATGTACATAGGTATGTATGTGTGTGTGTATGTGTATGTATGTATATGAATTAATTTTTTACTATGATTCAAATAGTTATTTAAATAGTAGCTTTCATAAAAAATAATCTTAGAAGGTACTTTGTAATAAACTGTTAGAGTTAGGTACTCCTGCCAAAGAGTCGAAATACTTGTACTTTGTTTTATAATTTTCGAACATTTTCAAAGCAATGACTTTTTTTGGGCTATTTAAATGTTTTGAACAATTTCATAATTGTAAAAAATTTCGAATTTTCGTACATAGAAAAAATTTATAAAAATTTAATGTAAAATACATATATATTTTTATAAAATGTTAAATATTGAAATTTGAGTGTGAATTTTTCGTATGCACTTTTTTTTGTTTTGAAATTGTAATTAGTTTTATAGTATTTTTAAAAATTTGATTTTTATGCAAGCGATTATAAACCAGAACTTCCAATTTCGATTTTCGTTTTTAAATCTTTAAAGTAATGAAACTCTATCTATTTAGTTAAAACGATTTGTTTTTAAATTTATATAATAAATTTCATATATATTTATGTATATAAAAAGGCATTTTTTTTTCAAAACAAGTATACAATTTTAATTACTTCCATTAATAACGACGATTCCATGGCCTTAAACCGCCACTACCAACAAAACTAGAACTACTACTGCTACTAGCAGATGAAGACGCTGCCACACCTGAAGACGATGAACTAGAAGAAGCCGATGACGATGCAGATGATGACGAAGAAAACATAGGAACGCCATTATTGGCACTTACACCTTGAGCATTGCCAAACATATTGTTATCATGATGATAACCAAATTTAGGACCATCGCGTCGTTTATAACTTTCTTGTTTCATCATTTGATGTGATGAAATGCCACTACCATTATCCCCACGAAAACCCCCAGCAGTAGAACCACCATCCATATGATGATGACTACCATAATATGATGAATCATAACCATTATTCAAGGCATGATGACCATAAGAAGAAGAACCGCCTGCCTTGAAATTTGAACCATAAACATGATGACCACTATGGGGCAAAGAACCATAATCACCACGTGGACCATTTGGTATATGATGTTGTGACATTGAGGATGCTGATTGAGCAATTTGTTGTTGATTGTTTATTGTTATTATGGGAGAATTTTGATTGCTATCACCATGCAAACCATGACCATAAAGTTTGGAGTGAAGTTCATCACGTATGTTGTGTAAAATTAAACCACAATAAGAAGAACTTGCCAAGGAAATAAAGAATATTAAGTTTAACTGTAAATAAGAACATAAATAATTAGTTAGTTTTTGTTTTCCAAAGAGAAGAGGAGATCTTTAACTTACCGTTTTCATTTTTTATATTTTAAAAATTAAAATATTTATAACCAACTCTAAGAGTTTTAAATTGTTACTGTTTAATATTTTCCTAAATGGTCGTAGTTTTATACTAGTAACAGGTAACATTTTAGCAAAAAGAATTAAGTACAGGTATGCAAATACTTAAAGAAAACTCTTGATTTTGGTTTTTCCTTTCAAATAATTCTAGGAATTCTGTTAAGCTATTTAGTGTCTAATTTTCCTTTGGAAAAATGATTTTGAAATTTAAAATTAGTAATTTTACCTTATGTATGTAGAAAAGAACACGCATTTTTAATTACTTAAGTTGGATTTATTTTTATCATGAAGTCATGTTCTAAGAATTTTTTCTTTATCTTGAGCACATATGCTCATATGTATGCATTTATTTGCATACAAATTACACTCAAATAAAAATTATAGACAAAATTTGTATTTGTACTTTAACATA
>MINK01172939.1:4800-18384 GCA_001735545.1 Phormia regina
TTTTTTTTTTTTTTTTTTTTTTTTTTTTTAACAAGCGATTCATTCATTGCATGAATGTATAAATGTTTAAAAATCTTTGTTAATTAATTTCTTAAATGTGCAATTTTATTTCATTATAAATAAAACATCTGCTTCGCATAAATGCAAATGGGTCACTTATTAATAAATAAATGTCACTAAATAGAAGAAAATTTAAAAAAAAAAAAATACGTGAATAAATTCTTAAAAACTCTTTCATTACTCTATTTGTGTTCTTTTCTTTTTTTCCATCTTCTTTTTGGAAATTTAAATAACAAATGAGAAAATAATGATGACTTTATCAAATCCGCTGTAAAAATAAAATGTGAAAAAAAGTATTCACAGTTCGATTCAAATAAATAAATTTGAAACATTTATTACACCATTTGTAATGAAGTACAAAGTATTAAAAGCAGCCGAAATTTGTACAAAGTGATCAACGGGTAAAAACAGAAATTTTATTAAAAAATAAAAAAGAAAGTCATGACAAATACCTTTTCTTTCTGGAGGACATTTCTTTAACGTTGTACTCTTTTTTATTTCACATTTTGTGTAGTTTTTTGTTTGTTTTTGATTTCAGTAAAATGATATGAAGAAGGGTAAAAAGGGGAAAATGATGTATTGTATATTAAATTTTGAGACTTCAGAAACCAAAAATTTACATGAAAATAATAATAAAAAGAAGAAAAAGAAAATGTTGACGGCAGATGAAACAAAATAAAAAAAAAAACTAAAAAAAAAGTAAAACATAAAAAGCACCCTTTTTCATTTTATTTACAAATCGATGAATAAATTATAAACTCAATACTTAAAGGAAACCCTTACAGTTTACAACACATACTTATATAAGTATGTATGTATTCATATAACTGTTAAACAATACATTTACATATTTTTCAAAATATTCGTCATTTTAAATTCAACAAATAACAAATATTGAATTCAGACAGAAAAAATAAAATAAAATATAAAAAATCCGTTCACTAATTTTTTAAACCATAAATCTTTTTTATGCATTATTAAACAAAAAGGTATTAGTATTATTATTATTATTAAAAAAAGGCAATATTTTTCAATTATTCAAAAACAATTGACAGCAAAATACTTATTCACTAAAACAGCCGCGAAAATGAACGAATAAATGAAATTCAATAATAACAATAATAATAAAGCAAAAACAAAATAATGAAAAGAGAAAATAAAAAAATAAAAGGCCAAAACACTCATACATACACACGTACACCCAAATATAGACACATGCATAGCGGAAAAAAAAACAACTACAACTACAAAAACAGTAACATTGAAAAAGGATTCAATTTAATATTGAACCTTTTCATAGCAGATAGATTTATGGGAAAACATATTTTGTAAAAGAAAAGAAAAAAAAACAAAAAAACATTTTTTAAGTGCTTTCAAGGAGTAGAGTGATGACAAGAGAATTGAAACTGAGGGGCGGGTAATGATGTTGGTCTACTTTTAATAACAAAGCAACTTAAGTTTTAATGAAAAAGAGTAACTTTTTATTAAAATTTTACAAATGAATTTTCTTGAAAATAAAGAATCAAAGAAAAACAGCCAAGGAACAGCAACAACATCGATAGTAGTAGTAGCAGCAGCAACAGTAGCTACAAAAAAAAAACAGCTCTTGGCAAATAAAGAAGTTATTATAATTTGCAAAGCTTCTTCAGCACCTTACCTCATCAGGAGTGATTGGAGAATGTTAGGAAGAAGAGGGAAATGAAGAATATGAAAGTAGGATGATGATGACGTTAAAAAAGTAATGAATTTGATCGCTTCATGATTAAGACAACGATGAGGATGATTTTACTGACAAGTGGGTTGGGAGAATTTTGCAAAAGAATTAAATAAAGATGATAATGTTGTTGTTGTTGTTTTTGTTTGTGATGATTATTTAAAACTTGTTTATTTAATAAACACAAACACTAATAAAGTTTTTCTTTCCGCCACTTCTCATACCCGGACTTATTTCATTTAAACTATAGCAGCAGTAGAAATCGCCTGATTTTATATTGTTTTAGTTCGTTTGAGTTGTGTTGCGTTGTGTTGGGCCGTGCTGAATTTTAAGACAACAAACATTCAGTCAGTCACTGATACTTTTTGAAAAGTTCTATCTTGCTGTGAAAATGACTGTTGCCGCTGATGTTGATGCTGATGCTAGTGCTGTTGAAGTACATGTACGATAACATGAGTACAACCAACAGGAATTTACTTAAGAGACAATCTTAATAAAAATACCTTAGAGACTTTTAGTGTGTTCCGTAACCCTGTATTGTCTTGTATAAATTACAACATGCCTGCGTACTTAACAATCTGCGAATTTTGTTAAAAAAAAAAAAAAATCATCATTTCATTTGGTTTCATTTTTTGCCTTGATGTTAGTGCTTATTTTCTTTTTTTTTGTGTTAGTTAAGACATCATCAGTTGGTTGGTGGGTTTGTTTGTTTATTTTTTTTTTGGTAATGTATCTGTACTTGTATCCGTATCTGTTTTTGTATCCGCATTTGTATGGTTTGAATTTCTGTTTATTTTATTTTATGATTATTATTTTTGTCATTTGTTTCTCTCATTTTGTTTGCTACTTGCAAAATCTTTAAGATTATGATAAACATTTGTAGCATTTGCAAACTAAATACATAGAAAGCCTAAAATGATGCTTCAATTTGTCGTGTTTTTTTATATTTTTTAATAAATTGTCGTCAATATGCTTTTAACCCTTAAGAGGTGTTTGCTTAACAAATACACCAAACAAAAGCACAATCGTGTTTGAGTTAAAAGAAAAAAAAAAAAACATACTTGTTATTTAAATTATATTTCACTTAAATTTAGAAATTTTAGAAATGGTTTATAATGATGAAAGCAATTTATTTTCTTGCTAAGAAAAACAACAAGTTTTTAATGTTTTAAAACTACGTTGAGTAGCTTCTAGCTAGTGTCGGATAATGGATTGTGGGGGTGGCTTATTTAAATCTTATTTCACACTATGAAATTGTTTTAGATTAATGGAATTTCACTTTAATCGCTAGCAAAGTAATATGAGTAATGTTATAATTGCTTATCGAAAAATTGTATGTTTGTTTTTTAATAAACAAAAATTTAATATATTTTCATGGTTTGTTTTGCAATTGTAGCTACTTGGAAAATTATGAAAATATAAAATACTATGAGTTATGTTAATGGAATAAATTTCAACATATGAATACAATTGTCATAGATATAGGAATGGAATGAATTTGAATTTTATTTTTTATTTCGACTTAAGTAATTGCATTTTAAAATATGACAATAAAAGTTTTATTTATAAAAATTTTGCAACAAATTTTGCTTGTATTTTCATAAATTATTGTTTTGTTATTGTTGATTAGATGAAACTCTGGTAGAATAATTTTGTCATTTTTTTCTGAAAAAAAAAAATACTTTTTTGGATTTTGGATGTTTATTTTTCCTAAGAACAATTTTTGTTAGTTATTTTGGTTAAACAATTTTTTATACATTCTTAAAAAAATAATTTCTTTAAAATAAATTAAATATTTCCAACAAATTAAAAATCTTTCGACACATTTTCTATTTATCGATAAAAATTAAACTTAGAAATGATTTATTTTATATTTATAAATTCATGAAAATATCTTTAAGAAATAGCAAAAACTAATGGGAAGAAAATAATTAATTTTTCAATAATACAACATATTAACTCTTTTATGATATTATCTTTTGGCTTTTTCACTGTTTCTAACAGAACATGTAGCATGTTACGTATGAATAATATTTATTAGTTTATGTTACTTATACACAATCAATATAATTGAAAATTTTCAATTATAGTATGATATTTAGTTATATTTTAATACAAATTTTTAGCTATGATGACTATGACTATAATGATAATATATAATCTAATTTTAATATTTTGTTCATAGTTCAGCAAATAAATTTTGTCCCATAAATTTAATGTTTTTCAATGGATACAAAAATTTGTTTTCCTAACGAAACGATTTTTTTATTGGAGTTTAATCTATTGACTTCCAAAATTTGTTTATGAATATTTTTTGAGTACATTGTAAAAATTGTAAAGGAAAAAAACAGTTCCATTATAGGAAAAAAACAGTTCCATTATAGGATTCAAACGATTTTTCTTTTTCCCATTCTTCCCTACTTCTATTCATAGAAATATAACTTAAAATTTTCTACTATATGTAGGGGTATTAATGAAATTTTAAAATAGTTTATTGTTTTTTTTTTTTTTTATTACTTATGGTAGTTAAAAAAAAATAATAATTTTTAATATAAATACATATTTAAAATATTGTGTCTACTATAATATCTCTTATTCACAACCTTTCTATTTGGGTACCTTTAGTTGTAAATACAATTCAAAAATTTGCATATTTTTTATTGCTGTTGAAAAAATTTTGGTGTAAATATTTTTTTTCTTGCCAATGAAACAAACATTATAAAGAATTAAAGAAAGAAAAAGAAAAAAAAAACAAAATCGCAAGTTAATATTTTAAGAAATAATATAAGAGTTTAAATATTTTCCTTTTCAGATAAGTATTGCCATGGGGATTTTTTTTCTTTGTTATCAAGTGTATTTGAGGAAAAACTTTTGAAGTTGTATAAACATGTTAAGTAAATAAAAAATTTAACAGAGTAAAATGTCGGTTATTATTATGCTTTTTTTTTTAGCGTGTGTAAATTTTATAATCATACATACATTTATAATTTGTATATATGTATATGGATGTGTATGAGTAAATTTAGTTCTACAGTTTAAGCGTTTAAGATGTAAAGAAAGCCTTTTTTAAAATTTCCTTGAATTTTGGAAATCTAATCAGTTTTGTGTCTAAGTAACAAAGAGACTTTTTTTTTAAGTTTTACAAAATTCGATGCTGCTTAAATGTTTTTAGTAGCTATATTTTGAATATTAGCATGGCATAATATTTTTTTAATCATTAATAACGTATATAATATTATATTTATGCAGCAAAATAATTGCATGTTTTTTTTTTTACGTTTAATGAAGCGTTTCATAAGAAATAAATCATTTTGACATAGATTTGTTAGTGTATATTTTTGCATATTTTAACCCTAATTTGCATTTGTTATTTTTGGGGAATATTTAACGCTTTGTTTTGACATTTTTAAAAAAAATTTATTATCCCATGAAATGTTTCACAAATTTAATTCAATACATATAAAAACATATAATAATAACAATAACAAATTTTAAGATTAACTTTAATGGATACATTTGTTCTTTTAGAAATATGTCTGGTAGAAACAGTATATTGAGCCCTTATAGCGAAAATGTCGTAAGTGCAGTAAATAATTTCGAGAGATGCTCTAAATTATAGATTTTCACCAAAACACGCATTTCGAAAATGTTATCGATTACAATATATTGGCGATCAAGGAACACTAGAATAATTTTGATAAAAAATTATAAAAAATCTTTCGTTTTTAGAGCATATTTTTCGCATTCTACTGCATCTTTTTAAAAGCATATTATGGTTTCCCTGGTTATTCTTTTATTTGCTGTTTGTATGGAAAATTACATGTACAAATTGATTTATTTATCATAAGATAAAAAAAATCTATTATTGACAGGATCTGATACTTTCTCTAATTAGTTTGTATGAGTTAATTATTTTAGTTTACAAACAGTTGCAAATACATATAAATATAAATAATACTCATAGTTGATTTCACAATTAAATAATTAAATTTAATAAAATTTATCTACTTTATATAAATTTATGAAAATTCTTTTAGATTTTTTTTAAGAGATAATCGATAAAAGAATATACATTAACATTGTACACAATTAATTTTAAAAATATTAAATTAAATTTGTAATAAATAATACGATTAAAATAAATAACGGTAAACAACAAAGTTTATTTGTTTGATACTTTTTTTTTAATAGTAATTAAAAAAGCCATACATCATGGACCATTCGGAAATATATATGAAAAAAAAAACGTTGACCTAATCTAACAAAATAAACCATATTCAGAGAATATAAAATAACAGTTAAAAAAAAGAGATCTATTTTTCATACATAAGCAATCAGCCAAGAGAGTTTTCTTTTTTTGCTTTAAAATACTTTGGACAAGAAAAAGAAGCTTTTGTCGAATTTATTTCTTTATTTGTTTTTTTTTTTTTTTCGCAAATAAAAGCAATAAAACAAATAACATATTTAATTCATACTTTACTTATATACAGTTACAGTGTTTTCATGTTGTTGTAGGTTGTAGTTATCTTCTTATTTTATACTTGTTTAAAAGATACTTTCTATCTAGAGATAAGATTGTCATGCGCTTTCGATTACCCGGTAAATGTTGCACATGTTGTAGTGACAATAGCTAAATGAAGACAAAAATTAGACGATAAACTCCATGAGAACTATTTATGATGTTGCTCTCTGGTGAGTAAATGAAAACATATTTTGTATACGAAAAATGCAGCATAATTTTCGGAGTAGAGAGTTAACGATTACTTTTAGGTGTGTGAGTGAGTTAGTGTTTGTATATGTTTTATTTTCTTTTGAGTTTTATGTTGTTATGAGTTGGTTAAGTCAAGTTAAGTTCGAATAATTGTATTCTATGATGCTCTTTATTTAAGTATTTTGGGTTGTGATTTCATTTTTCGAGCTCAGCATCTTTATTCGAATTCATTCATTTAAACGAAGTTGTTCGTTCGTTCGTTACTTTCTGTATGCCACAAAGGCAACTAGTTTTATTTAAACTGTTGCCCTTTCAGCACATCTCATACAATTTGCGTTTATTTATGTGAAAAAGTATATTTGAGACACACAATGAAAAAAATATAAAAATAAAGAAAAAAATGATTAAATGAAACTTTTATGGTTAAAAGTGTTTTTAACTAAATTGAGTTATAAAATTCAATTATAATCTTTAACTAAAGTGCTTGAATATACGCATAAAAAAGTTTCTCAAGTGTTCCATTGAGACTAAATTTAAAATGCAAAATTGCCCTCAGACCTAAATGGAATGAAGGATTTGTTGTGCAAAAATAACCTACATTAAAAATCCATACACACACGGACAACAACCAAAAGTGCACGAAAACGAGTTAAGTCAAGTCAAGTGAAAATACAAAAAATAATAATAAAAAAAAAAAGAAACAAAATCTCAAAAATTCTTTTAGTTGATTCGAAAGCCAGAAACGCCTAAATTTGAACTCGAAAAGAAAAGTAAATAAATACAAATAAATAAATGAGTTCATGAAATTTAACCACAAAATTTGTGTTACGAAGAATATTTTCTAAATGAGCATATAATAATAAAAAATAAAAATTTAAGGAAAAATAAAAAAGGGCTTTAGCACAAAATACTTCTTGAATCAATAAAAAAAAAACAACAAAAAACAAACCAGCTAAGTGTAAAAGTTCTTAATAGAAACAAAAATCAATTACAAAAGTATAATAACTTCTATGATAATGATGGAAAAAGTTTGATAAAACTAGGATTAACAACAACTAGCGCAAATACAAAAAGTTATTCATTTTGTTGTTGTTTTGTGTGATATAAATTAATAAATAAATAAGTTATTGCTTTGGGGAAATAAAAAATATATTTTTTTATTGAACCTTAAGAATTTCAGTAGAGAGTGTTTTGTTGATATTCATAGAAAAATACATAAGTGGGTTCATTAAAATACAAAGGAATGTGGCAAAAATAAAAAAATTATTTTATTACCAAAAAAATTTGTACTTGTACTAAAAAGAAAGTAATGAAATGAAATAAAACAAAATGAAAAATGAAATAAAATAAATCCCCTTTGTAACGAAAATGAAAATACAAATAAAGAAAATTTAAATGAAATGAAAATGAAAAAAGAATCTACATAAAAATTGAATTGCAAAAATTGAATTGAATAAGAAAATTAAATAATATTGTGAAAGTGATTTCTTTTTGTTTGTTTGTTTGTTTGTCTCCCTACCAAACCAAACATCATTTCGTTTTTAGCTCAACAACGTGACATTAATCCTAAGACGTAATGAAAAAACAACAAACGCAAAAAACAAAATGAAAAAGAAAATGAAATTACTTAAATCAAATGAAATATAAAACCCGCAAAATCAAACATGAAATCAAAAATAAATATGGTTGAAAAAGTATTCAACAAAAATTGAAGAAAAACAGGCGAAGAATATGCAAAAACAATAAATTTAATATACATTTTTTGGATACTTTAGTTAAGAAACAAACAAGGAAAGGAAAAAAAAAAAATCAAAGGTAAGTGTTTTAGTTAAGATTTACTAATTCTATAAAATATCTACCATGTCATCCACCACCACCACCACTCTAATATCATTAAATTTAAAATCCGAAATTTTATATGAGTTTGAAAATAATTACTGTAATCTTTCCTTTATTCAAAAAAAAACTCACACACACAAACACATACGCATACATAAACAAATAAATTATATATACTCGTTTTTCTTATTTGAATAATTTATTATGTTTTGCTTTGCTCTAGATAAATTATTCATATAAAAATCAAATTTTGCAGTCAAAAACCCCCCAAAAAAAAGAAAGAGTAGAAATAAGTTTTTCTTTCTACCAAATATGTATGTGTGTATGTATTATGAACGTATTGAATCTATTCTTATAGTCATATGAACAAAATCAATGTAATCACGTATCACGTTCACGTATCGCATTACTAAGCAATGTCTGCGTGAGTGTGTGATTGTATTGGAAATTGACTAAAAGTTCATTTATTTTTTATAAAAACAAACTTTAACAATCGCAAAAATCCACAAGCATGCGAAGAGTAAATATGTTGCACATTCTTTGCACATCTTATATGAACATTTTATATGTTTTCATGTGCATGTGTGTGTGTGTGTTATGATTTTATTTCTGTTTTCATATTAAAATTTACTTTGTTTTTTGCTTTAAACAATAAATAAAGTTAAATGTGGCTTTAATGAAGTGTTTGAGGCAGCCGCAACTTAAGTTCATTATCTTGGGTAGAAAAATAATGTACAAACGCAACTTGCAACCAGTGGAAATATGTCTGAGAATGAATATGAATATAATTAATTTAAAAATAATACAATTGAATGTATGTAGTTTAACGAATTTATATGAAAAATTGTTGATGTATTCTGGTTATTTTATAAATATTCATTATATAATAGTTATATATATTTTCACATTGATATCAGATATATATATATATTTTTTTTGTTTATTTTGTTTTCAACAAATCCAACTATTATATAAATATGTCATATCTAGGATAATGTAACTTAAATCAAAGATTTGTTGAAATAAAAATAGTCAAATTGATGATACCTATATTCTTAAGCCAAATTTATAAAGGCAACCAAAAATATACTCTTGAGTTTAAAAGTATATTTTTTCAAGTTTTATACTTTTTGTACTAAAATTTTTTAAAGTTTTATTAACAATTGATAAAAATTATATGAATTTTTTACATTTTTTGTATGTATGAAATATGAAAAAATATGTTATTTAAGTCATTAAAAATCCTTGATTTAAAATATATTTAAAAAAGTATTTTTTTATACAACTGTGCCAAAATATGCTGCTTAAAATAATGTTAAACTAACATTTTTGTTTATATATTCCCTTTTGGTTAATATAACTTAGTTTGTGAAACATTCATAAATAGATTAGAATTTGATCCAACAAATCTATTTTTGAATTTTAAAATTGTATGCAGAACGTATGGGTAATATTTAATTCGAAGTCAAACATATATTAAGTATACGCAGATATGTATTTTATATATTTTATTAAAATATTTGTTACTAGAATGAAATGAAAAAGAATATTCTTAATATGTGATTGTCATTAGAAAAATATTATTTTTCATTAGTAGGTACTATTTTTATCTTCTGATGTATTGCTCTTCAAGTAATTAATATTTTTTTTTATTTATTTTTAGAATAGCTTAAAATGAATAAAACTTTTTTACTCGGGACAGAAAGTACATACGCACTAATGTAGTTGATAAATAAATCATTGGCGTATATGTATAAAGGATATGAAAAAATTGTAATATAACAAATTGTAGAGGCATATTTCTGTTATGGCAAAAGCTTTTTAAATAATTCAAATTGTCCTGACTAATTTATTTTACATTTGTAATTTGCTTTCTGAAAGGAAGAAATCATATGGAATCTAATCCCATAATTTTTGTTATTATAGTCCGTAAAATTAGGAATTTTTAAATTTGAAAATAATTTTTGTTTCTTCTTTCTTTTTATGTAATTGATTTTTGAGAACATCTTTATAACTAATTGTTTTAATCGAAGAAATAATAACTCAATGTTGTTATTAATATAGAAGGTATGAAGAATATTTATTTATAAATTAAATTAAAATTAATTATACTCTCACAAAACCATAATTTTGTAGATGAATTTATTATTACTTTTAAATTCCCGGTAATTGGAAACAAATATAATTAGCAAATAATTAATTTGCTGTGTTTATGTGTATAAAATTTTATAATGAAATTTAATAATTAGACGCTGCTGTATAATTTTCTATTTTCATTTGGAAAACGATAAAAACTCAAAAAAAAAAAAAAAAAAAAAAAAAAAAAAAAAAAAAAAAAAAAAAAAAAAAAAAAAAGAGAGAAAAAGGTATAGTCGGCCGACTATATGATACCCTACACCATTGCCCGTGTGTACCAAAATTCAGGAAGGAACCAATTATGGACCTATACTTGTATTTAGTGAAAAACAAAATTTTATTTGTGTCGAATATTAAATTGATACTAAAATTTTTATGTGACTTATGCAGAGAGCGGTGTAGGGCATTGTGTTATGTTTTTAAAACGTATTCATTAAACGTATAATTCTGCTTTGGTGCCGCCAAACAGACACTACAAGACAATTTACGATTGCAAACTTATTTAAGATCACAAACCATTTGTTACTCATTGAAGATCAAAGAAATTTAATGACCTATGTAAGAGTAAGACAACGTGATAATGAAATCAAAATTCCAATGCTATACAAATATAAAGAAAAAACAGTAACCAAAAATCAATTCTTTAAACGTTATTGAAATTTTTTATTAATATTACGAACATAAATTATGTAAAATTCTTGCCAATACATTACTTTTTTAACAATTTGTGTGTAATGTAATATTTAAATATAAATTTCCAGCTAAATTTTTCAATGCAGACTTTACTTTTAAAAATTATAGGTCGGTTTTCCAAATTGCCTTTTTTATTATAAATATTTTATTTCTAAACAAGTTGAAATTAAAAATTAATTAATTTTTTTTTTTGGATTTGCATTAAAAATTTAAAAATTTCAATTTATAGAAATAAAATATATTTGAAACAAATTGTACTTATTAATTTATTCTATACCTCACCTCATTGTTTTTAAGAAGAATTTTAAAATCCTTAATTGGACTTATAAATGCTTACAAAATACATATATGCACTAAGAAAAATAAGAAAAAACAAAAAGCCTCCCACAACGGTCTATCAATCAAAAATGTTATCTTATAATAACAATTTTGTAGACAGAATTCCCAGATAAACCATTTTTCTATTGAAATAGTAAAATAAGATAGAATTTATGTTATCATATTTTTGGCTTTTACTTTTATAGAAACGTCGATAAGAATAAAAAGTGTTCTTTTGAAAACAAAAAATAATAAAAAAAAAAAACATAAATAATGATTTTGTTAAACAAAGAAAAAAAAAAATAGTCTGGGCTTTAAAGTATTATTAGCATTTTTCTTAGGAATTAATACTATTAAAATTAGATTTAATATTTATAGAAATTAACATATTAATTGACATTAAGTAGAATTTGCTTACAACCAGTATTTGTATTATAACCTAAAACTATCTTAAATTAGGGGTTTCTAAAAGGCAACAGTATCAAGAAACAAAACCA
The DNA here is from genome assembly GCA_001735545.1 of Phormia regina. Taxonomy (NCBI): domain Eukaryota; kingdom Metazoa; phylum Arthropoda; class Insecta; order Diptera; family Calliphoridae; genus Phormia; species Phormia regina. The sequence continues at coordinate 16,769 of MINK01172939.1, forward strand.
TTTAGGGTTTAGTCTACTTGTCTAAAGCGCTTTTAGTCATTTACCACACAAATAGCTAAGTGTGTTATAGCATAATGGTAATAACATCATTGATGATGCTGATGATAATGATAATGATAATGATTGACTTTTGAGAAATAGATTCATGGTTACAATAATTGGCTAAAATATTTAACATATGCATATATATGGGAAACCAATAAACATACATTTAGTTTACATAGAATCAAAGAGTGTAAAATTAATTCTAGAGAAAATGAAACTTTAATCTTTAGATATAAGTTTTTATTAGATACTTATATAATTTTAGATTTTTAAGAAACTTTTTGTGAAAAAATAATAATAAGTATTTAAATTAAAACACATGTTCATTATTATTTTTTATATTTGTTATTTTATTTCTTCTAACTTTTTATTTAATTTGTAAATTAATTAACAGTCATTTTTTCTTGTTAAAAATAAACTTTTACTGCACAGGTAAAAGTATAAAATTCGTATTGATATGAAAACTTTTTTAATTGAAGTTGTAATTTCTAAGAATTTTAAAATGGTAGGAAGACATTTATTGTTGGCAATGTCTTTTCCTTTTTTATTTTGTTCCCCCGTCTAGTTAGTAGAGATCTACAATAAGGCCTAAAGACAGAAAGAAGATGATGATGAAGAAGAGTGATGTACAATTAACAGGTTTGTTGGTGTGGAAACTAATGAATTTGGAATTGTGTTTTTTTGTTTTTGTTTTTGTTTTTAAATACGTACAAACATACATACATATACATAAGAATAAATATATGTATATGGGTATACCTTCAAGGGAAAAATGATTTTTGTATTTAAGAAAATGAAAAGAAATTATATCTGGGGTGATTTTAAGAAGTATTAAAAGTTGGTTTCCTCTTTAGTAGAAAATACTTAGATGATATTTATTGTTGGTAAAGTTTTTAAGGTAAAAAAGATTTTTTAGATATTAAAAAATGATTTCTAAATATTTAATATATAGGTTCTTAAATTAAACCATAAACAAGTTTGATAACTAATATAAGTATAACAGTCTGTTTCTTTAAGTCGAATGAAGAATTTGTTTAGAATTAGTGCATGGAAAACAATAAATAAATTTAAAATTTTGTTCTTGTTCTCCACATATTGTCTCGAGACAAATTTTGCTTTCGACATAAAGAAACAAGTAGTAAGAATAAATAAATAAGAAAATACTTAAATAAAACAAAATTTTTTTAAATATAAAACATAAACGATTTCTTTTCAATTTTTAATTACAAATAAGAAGCGTATCATCATTTTTTTGCAATTAATATTTAAAATATCAAAGTTGTCTTTGAAAAATATGTAAATTATTATTTTGATTTTTAGTGAATTTCATCAAAATAAATGATTTATTAAAATATTAAAAAATAATAATGTTCTACAAAATATTGGCTAACAAATTAAATGTCAGCTGTCAAATTGTTTTCAATAGAATTAAACAACATTAGAAGGATTTGGACATTGTGGGTAAACCAGATTCGGAAAGAAAAAATATCTTAATGATATTGGGAAGACCAAAACATTTAGGCCCATTATTACAACTTGCCAATAGCTAAAGGTATGATGTTATCGGACAG
>MINK01172940.1:0-23093 GCA_001735545.1 Phormia regina
TTCTCTGCCGACGTTTTGTTCATGTGCGAACAAGAAAAAGACTAGTATAGACAGTATGTCAAGGATTCAATGGATTTATCATTTACGAGGTATTTACATGTACTTTTAAATATTATTATTTTTAATCGCATATCTAGTCGGGGTTCACACACAGCAATTTTTTTTGTCGCAGCTCTCACTTTGTAGACTAGAGAGGTAAAAAAAATGTAAAAGTTTAGTATTCTCTTCTGTAAACTCAGAATTGCGGTAAGAAAAATTGCTGTTTGTTAAACCGTGCGTACTAATAAAAAATAGTCAGAAAAATATATCAAGACTTAGGATTAAGATTGTACATTAATTTGATCACAAGCCAAAGCCAAATATGTTTTCCAAAATATTTTCAAAATAAAAAACTACAAGACAAATTTCATGTCAAATTAGTATTCACTAAAAAGTACACACAATACACATTTAGCAAAGAACAGCCAGTATTAAATTTACACTAAAAAAATATAAACATTTCTTTAGTAAGCTTACTTGGAAATGCTCCTTGTTTAAATGTCATTATAATGTAGAATAAGAGTTAAAAAGATTTTTTTATAAAAAGCGGAACAAATATTCAGTTCAGTTTACTACAGGTGATCCCACATAAACCTACACTATCTTATAAAATTTTTAAACCTAGAGTATTTTGTAAAGTCGATGAAATTTTGATTTAGAGTGGTGCAAAAAGCTTCAGATGGTGGATGTATTGATTCGGCCAAGCCAAATATAACAGTAATATTAAATATTCATATATAATATTATAATATATATTTTAAATATTTTAGATGAAGCAATAGAATAGAATCAAAAAATTATTTTTGACTTTTATACCATAATATATACGAAACTTGTCAAACAATATGACGTCTTAAAAATTTTCCCTTGACTAAATTATTATTTTTATTAAAAACAAGAAAGCATTTTATTTGTGTATATATTTTAATAAAATGATAACAAAACATATAAAAATATAATCTGACCTAAAACATATGAAACTATAAAAACCAACAACAAATTATCTTTTAAAAGACACTCCTTCTTCTCGGTCAAACAAAGTTTAACGGAAATTGTAAATATTTATATATATATAAATAGGCCCCCAAAGAAGAATAAATAAATTATTTGTAATTTATTCATACTAATTATGAATATTAAATTAATTTGTGATTTAATAAAACTTTCAACTTTATCAGTTATAAAAATTGAAGGTACAAATTCAATAGACAAGAAAAATATTTTTATAATAAAAAATTTGTATCTATAACATGTTACAAACAAATTTACAAGTGTTTTTCTTTTTTATTTGTTTATTATTTAAAATTTATTAAAGCTGATAACAAAAATGAGAAAATCTTAGATTGCTGAGGCTACTCCAACTCAAACATATGTTAGTTTTTTTTACGTATTGGAATACTTAATAATAAAATTTTATATTTTTGTTGTATAGAATGACAATAGCACCACTAGCTTATCGGTGAATGAATTAGTTGTTATTTTTATGGGAGAGACACAAACACTAACTCGCTATCGCAACCTTAGACAAAGTCTAAAGAAATCAGTATTTATTCGACCTATTGCAATTAAAGACGTGAATATTGTAAATTTTTTATTAAAAATTTTACGAAATATATAAAATATGAATAAAATTGGAAAAATTGGTTTCTTGGGTGGTGGTAAAATAGCCCAAGCTATGGCTAAGGGTTTTATATCAGCTGGTATTTATTAAACTTGAAATGTAGTATATATTTTTAAGGATTTTTAATAACACTAACTTATTTATTTAAATTAGGTTTAACAAAAGCTGAATCAATTATAGCTAGTGTACATCCCTCTGATTCCATATCACTGCAATCTTTTAAGGTGCAAAAGTTTATTTTATAATTAATTAAATTATTCCATAATTAATTAATTAAAATTATCTGTTTAAATTTATATAGAAACTTGGTGTTGAGACGTTAACTAAAAATGACCCGGTCATTGAGAATTCTAATATTGTTTTCATATCGCTTAAACCTCAAGTTGTTCCACAAGTTTTAAGTGAAATCAAATCGAAAAGTGATGATAAACTATTTATCTCAGTAGCTATGGGTATTACCATAAAAACCTTGGAGCAGGTAAATTTTAAAGTGTAATTATGTTCAATTTCTCTTTATCTATAAGATTTCTATAAGGTTTCTATACATGTTCTTATCGCTTTTGTATACAAACATATACACATATAACTTATTGTATGTAGTTTAAAAATTTTGTTATTTATCTACAATGTTTTTTAAAGGTTTCAAAAGCATAAGAACAATTTTTAGTTAGAATATAGATCAAAAAGCCGGTGAAATTTTAAATTCAACGAATAAATTTCCTTTACCTAAATTTCTCTTCAAGAAGCCGTGTTTACATACTTTAACACATAACTCGGAAAAAATATAAAAAATGTAGATGGGGAGGGTAAGAAATGCTAAAGTCTCAGTTAGTAAATTCTTAACGTAGTCATTTACGTGGGTTACGTAAAAGTTATATTAGCAATAAATTTTGACGTAAATACGGATTGAATTAGTTGAAAAATTCAAAAAATAAAGTCTCAGTTAGTAAATTCTTAACGTAGTCACTTATTATTTTAGCAATAAATTTGTTCGTATGTAAATACGGATTAAATTAGTTAATACTTGACATACATATTGCGAATCTACTGAGCCTAATTTTGATTTAATATATTTCAGAATCTTTCCTCCAGTTCCCGTGTTATAAGAGTGATGCCTAACACACCTGCTCTTGTTCAATCCGGTTGTTCGGTTTTTGTACGCGGCACTAAAGCCACCAATGAAGATGCTCAAAATACACAAAAGCTTTTAGAAGCCATAGGAACATGTGAAGAAGTCGATGAATATTTATTAGATCCCATAACAGCCTTAAGTGGCAGTGGTCCAGCTTATGTATTTGTCATGATTGAAGCATTAGCTGATGGTGCTGTACGTATGGGTATACCAAGAGATATGGCTTATCGTTTAGCGTCACAAACCGTTATGGGTTCAGGCCATTTAGTAAGAGACTCAAAAGAACATCCAGGATCGTTAAAGGATAATGTAACAAGTCCAGCGGGTTCAACTGCAGCAGCGTTAAAGCATTTAGAAGAGTCTGGTTTTCGAGCTGCAGTATCTGGAGCTGTGGAAGCAGCTACCCTAAGATGTCGTGAAATGTCAAAAGGCCAATAAATGAAAGAATCATTAGTTTAGGAAAATTTAATTTATTTTTATAAAAATAAAACAATTTATTACTATTTGAAGAATTTATAAAATATATACTCATGTTATACATAGTTTTGATATTTGAAATAGATTTAAAATTTCTTCTTTTTCTTGGCTCTATCCAGGGCATTAAGTTCACCTTGCTGCAAAGAAGCTTCGGCATAAATACGTTTAACCTTTTCGCGACGTTCTTTATCACTGTAAAATAAAAAAAGACACAACATTTAGTAAAGAAAAGATATTTTAAAAATGAAATTAGATTTATTGTAATCAAACTTACCTTTGCAACTGTTGTGATATACGCATTTTTTGCAAGAATTCAGTATCACGACGTATTTCACGTATGGCACCTTTAGTTTCTCTTTTAATTTTAGCCATAAGTTTAACTTTTTCTTCCTTTTCGGCAGACAATTTAGGGCGACGTTTATCATCATAAACAGTCTCGATTCTAGGTTCTAAGAGACGTAAAGCTTTTGGTTTCTTTTCTGGAGGCACCAACTTTGTAAGAGATTTTTTCGACAGTGTTTGTAAAGCTAGTTTTGTTTTTTCAAAGTTATCTTTAACGTAAGAAGGATATGCGGTCAATGGTAATCTATCCAACATTTCCAATAAAGGTGACGCCAAAAAATTGCAACCAATGTTATCGTTGACTAAAGCCACAGCATCTTCTATTAATTTTAAACATTGATTTAATGATCTTACTTTAAAATCATTAGAAAATGTTTGTGTCACTAAATCTTCCGCCTTTAAAGGTTCTTCTTTTATGTCCACAAAATCTTTTGAATCATCAGGAATAGCTAGCAGTTTACTTAGAAGCCCTTGACTTTGGAAGGGTGGTAGAATTTTTATAATTTCCACTGGTCTTTTGGGTATACTAAGGAAAATAATTCCCAAGAGATAGTTAAAGGCAGCTGGTAAAAATCTTTTAGATATTTGACCATATTCTAGACTTAATGTAACTAAAAATAGACCCATAGCAACATCCTGACGACTACGTACTCTGGCTTTTGATAAAATATGCTGTATAAATATGTAGCATGGCGTCGCAATAGGATGTCTGAAATCTGAAGTGGAACATAGATTTGATACCAATTTTAGGAATATTAAAACTTCTAAAGATGGAAAATGTTTAGAGTTCTTTTTGTATTCACTATATTTTTCCTTTATCACATCTAGCAATGTGTTTGACATTCTCTCAGGATTAAGATGTATTAAATCATAAAGATGTGGCATTATTGAGGAAAGAAATTGAAAGTGTTCTCGTACATCATCTTGACTGGCGTCCGAAAACTTTTCATTTAAAATTTGTAGCAGAAATGCAAACAATTTAACAACCTTTTCCCGATTAACACCTTCTAATTTTGGATGATTACACTTGATAAGACGTTCAATAATTATAGATTGATCTTGTAGTTTGTATTCATTTAAAAACTTTGAAAACTCTTCAAATGTTTTAGGCATATCAATAGTAAATGGAAGGTCAGTTCTTTCAATGTTGACTGCATTATCTTTTTTCTGTGTATTTGCTTTTGCTTTTGAATTATCTACAGTTGGTGCAACTTCTTCATCATCTTCTTCTTCTGATTCTGTCACTTTTAAATCACTTAAATCGTCATCTGCATCATCTTCTTCCTCTTCTCCATCAGAAGATTCATCATCAGCGCTTTCATCACCTTCATCCTGACTTACGTCCTCTTCTTCGGCATCATTTTCCTCATTAGCCTCACCATTTTTTTCACATTCATTTTCTTTACCACCCAATGTACCTTGTTTATGAAATTTAAATTAAAGAATTATCATAAAATCATAATATATTTTAAATTATGTTTACCATCCATGGTGTAAGCCAATGTTCCTTCCTCTTCACCATCATCATTAACAAAGTAACCATCATCTAAATCATCCGCAGATCTATGTTTTGGTTTTTGTGTATCCTCCTCTTCTTCCCCTTCTGCTCTCATACGCTTCATGCGTTCTTGTTCCAGTTTTTCTAAACGTTCTTTTTCTTTTTTCGCCAAATCCTCTTCCGACAACAATTTATCAGTAACTACACCTCTGGGTTCAAATATCAATTCTTTAGCCAGACGATCGTAATCATCGGGGGTAGCTTTTGCTTTCATTTCACTTTTGGTCATTTTGCCCACCAAACCCATTAAATCCTTATAGTTGGCATCTAATTTTTCCGTTAAATCAAACAGTTCATCTTTTTCTTTGGCTATTTCGACCTTTCGACGTTTTTGCTCTACAATCATTTCTTCAATAGCACTTTTACGATCTTTGGCAGCGGCAGCATCACCACCAAAATGAGCCGCCTCCGTGAATTCAGCTGAAATTTAAAGCGATATTTGAAAATTAAAACAATTGCTACACTAATAGAACAAAATACCATCCAATCCTTCGTCTTCTTCAGCTTCATCATCAGATCTTTCATCACGAAACTGTTCAATTTCTTCCAAAGTTTGACCACGATGGGTCAGCACTTCATCATCGTTTAAATTAAATCGTGACTGTTTCGATTGCTTCATACGCTCCATTTTATCTGCCACAAACCGCGCATTCATTATATCTTCATCCAATTGATCACCATTTAAATGTCTGCCTATGCGACGATCTTTGAATTTATTGGTCTTATGTTTATCCAAAAATTCTTGTCCTAATGTTTCCTTGCGCTTTTTAACGGCCTTCGCCCGGGAAACTCCAGGCAAACCCCTATCGTGTTTACATGTTCTTCCCAAAATTTGAAATTTTTCCTTGTTCATGTGAACTTCAAAGGGATTTAAACGTTTCGCAGTTGCAGGAATTGCTGTTGCAAAAGGATTTTCCTTTTTAACTGCCTTTTTGGCATAAACAGCATCGGCAGCAGATTTTTTGCTTTTCTTAACCATTTTATTTGCTATTTACAACGCTTTTATTTTTATAATTCTATACAATTTTTATTATTTTTGTTCAAACAGAAATCAAATTGCATTTTCAATACAAACAAAACCGATAAATGAACTCGCACGTGGTAAACATTAGCACCAGCTGTTTTGTTCACTGTTGTACTCGAAAGGCGTTCTTACAAAACAAATGAATATTAGTGCTGCCATACTAAAACTATTTAGCACCGGATTTTGCAATCGCCGTTTCTTCAGCGTCAAATCATGACAAAAAACAAATGGTTGTCCAATCGAAAGCCCTATATCTCAAATACAGTCTCATTTGGATCTAAAAAAATTGATTTGGGTGACAGTCGGAGAAATTTTTGAATTTATATTCTTTAATGTGTAATATTTTGTTTGCGTCATGTCGCCTCGATCGACCGAAAATTAATGATTTTCGCTTCTAGGTACATATTGTCTCCTATTTTGATACTTAATGTTAATTTTGTAAGTGCTTTTAAAAAATATCAATAATAATTTAATAATAAACAAGGTAAAATTGTAAAGTCAAATAATTGAAAAATTTAAAAATATTTCGTTTACATTTGAAATGTGGAATAAATATTTTCATTAAAGAAAGCAATTCGCGATATTTTGCATAATTTATTACTAAAGTTTTTCTCGATGCATAATTAATCACATTAGTTTCCTTAACAATTGTCATTTATTGTATTATGATTTAGTATTATTATTTAAAAATCAATATTTTTCGAATTTTGTCATGATTTAGAATTATTGAAAATCAATGGTCCCAGTAAAACACTAATTATCAATGAAAATATAATTTTTAAAAACAACAAATGCAAACACCAAAAATGATTTTCGAATTTTTAATCATTTATAATCCTTACTAATAAATAAATTTCCAACTCTTATTCGTTGTTTCAAAGCATTTTACAAATTTGTGCAATGAATGGTACGTGTACATCCATGTGAAATAAAAATATTACTTTGTGATAAAATGTATTATATTTACTTTTCTGCCGGCTAACAAGAGATTATGACACGCCGCCGAAAATTTTTACGAATACTTGCCGCCGGTCAAATTGCTAGCCGGAGATCTCTGATAGTCGCCATTTTTCTTCACCTCGAAAAATTTTCAGCTGCTCTAGTTTGTTGGACGTGTGAAATTCAGGGAAAATTCTTATTTTATCATAAAATATTTGCTTAAATACTAAGAAAATATACTTATAAAAACAAGTAATTTTGAAAGAACTAATAATAATATGAGTGATATGGAAATATCCTCAGTGGGTATTACGGAGAATTTGCCACCAGACTCTTACGACACCGGGGCAAATATGGGTGCTCCATCTTCAGTTTCTGAAGATAATTGTATTGAAAAAACTGAAGATAAAAAATCAAAATCTTCGAAGGATGATCGTTCTCCTTCAAAATCTAAAGATTATGGAAGAGATAGGGAACGCAGTGATAGAGAACGTGATGAAAGGGACAAAAGTCGGAAGAAAAGGTAAAAAAAACGTACATTTTATATGCTAAAATAAATACATTGTACATACATACATATGCATATATACCCCACATATACATATGTATATGATATGTATGTATATGTGGATAATACATTTAATAAATACAATTTCATCATGTGCATTTATCCGCTTTGTTTTTTTTTAGGGACCGCTCCAGAGACAGAGACCGTGAGAAAGATAAAGATAGGGATCGTGAACGTGATAGAGATCGTGACAGGGATCGTGAACGTAAACGCGAAAGTCGTGAGCGAAGTGATCGAACTAGTCGAGACCGCGATGTAGATCGAGATCGACGACGACGTGATAGGGATCGAGAACGTGATTCGCGTTCACGTCGTAGCCGATCTCGTACCTACGATGATTATGACTCTAGACGTAGTAGTCGCCGACGTTCTCGTAGCCGAGATAGAGATCGCGATCGTCGCAGAGATTATCGTGACAGAGATCGAGAACGTGAGCGTTCTCGAAGTCGTAGTCGTGAGCGTTCTCGCAGACGTTCTAGTCGAGATCGTACACGCAGTCGTGAACGTGATCGTGTACGCCGTAGTGCTTCACGTGAACGATTCCCAAATCTACATTTGGAACCTATAAAGGAAGAAGTCCCACAAACGCGTTTTGACTTGACACAAACCATTCAAGAACTTATGAACAGTACTACAAACAATAAACATTTTGCGGCACTCTTTAATTGCAATAACAGTAATGATTCCACTTCAAATGGTCCATCAGAAATGTCACGTAAGTTTCGATATTCTTACTAAGTCTGATTTATTTTATAATTTGTTCTTGCTTATTTGTACAGAAGAAGAAGCCGCTGAACGTAGACGACGTAAAAAATCACGTTGGGGTGGTACTGAAAATGACAAAACATTTATACCCGGCATGCCGACTATTTTGCCATCTACATTGGATCCTACACAACAGGAAGCATATTTAGGTAAATTATTTATAATTTTATCGGTTTACTTTAGTTTTAAGTTATTACATAGTGCTTAAGTTTTAGTCCTAGTTATTACCAAAAGAAAAGTAAGTGTAAATTTTAAAAACAATAACTTTAGCATCCTAAAATTAGGCTGGTTTAAACTTCACATCACACCAAAAAACAATATGTGCACAAAACTCTGGAAAAAGGAGTCATCTCTAAGAGGAATTTTGAAACGTTAAAACCAGAATTTTTTCTTAAAAAATCAAATAAAACTAATTAAATAATCTTCGTTTTCTTTTTGAAGGCATCTATTCCAAACAAATGAAAAACATAGTAAGCTTAAGCTTTCTCCTTGGATCAATAGCGAATAGCATGATAATAGAACTTGGGAAAAACATCATGACGATCCAGCAACAGTCATAATTAATCACTTTTACTAATAACAAATTCTTTTTAGTTTTTCCAGTTTTAGTCAAATCTAAATTGTATTTACATTAAAACTTTTTTTATATGTGTGTAAATATGACCCATTTAAATTTGTTATAAATAATGATTATAATTTATTTTCTCCAGTTTTGTAAGTACTCCTCGTGTACTCTAAAGTATGTTCATCAATACCCGTTCGTTCGTTAACCTACCCGAAAAATTATTTCCATCTCGTACATACTACATAATATGTAACAGCATTATTTCTAAAATGTTTTATATTCAAACAATTTATATTAATTCATATATTTAAATTGAATAATTTGAAATAATTTTACTAATAACGAGGCTTTGCCCTCGCCTCTTTTTTTCTCTCTTCTTTTTTTCTTAATCTATCATTCTAATTGCAGTTCAACTACAAATTGAGGAAATAAGTCGCAAGCTCCGTACTGGTGAATTGGGTATACCACAGAATCCGGAAGAAAGGTTTGCATCTTTATTAATATTTCAACTCTATTTAAGCAAAAATCTTTGTTCTTATCAAGACTCTCAGCCTTTAAAGTTTGTGCCTTTTATTAATGGGCGAAGGATCGTTATTCTGTTCCAGTATAGAGGCAAACTCTTGGGCATGGAAAACGAAAAACTAACAGGTTTTTGTGTGATGTTTTGTTAACCCAAAGCAAAGCATTACATTTATATTTTATTATTTAATTACAATAGTGATATTTATTTTTCTATAGAAAGCTAAGAATTATTGTTTAAACTTTCTTTAAAGTATTTTAGAAGGCCTATTTATGCTTAAAATCGGACAATTATTCTATTTATATAAAAACTTTTTATTTAGTTTGTTTAGAACATTAAATTTAAGAAGAAACATTTTTACGATATTTTTCAACTTTTACAGATTTGTTGGAACTTTTGTTTATATTTTTAAAAATATTGGCGTCTTTAATTTAAAATTAAAAATAGGGAAATAAAAAACAAATAATAATTTTCAAAATGAAGCAATGGACAAAAACAACGAGGTCAATTTGACAGGATGATTGTTTCGCCAGCTGTTTGTGATGTGTAACTATTTGCCTTACATCAATATTCTGTCATAAAATTCTCAAAGTTTTCGAATTTGGATTGGATCTTTCTTTGATTATTAATGTTGATGAATGTTCTTTCGGATCATAATATATATTTCGTTCATTCAATACAATTTAAAGTATTTGATATAAGATTTAAAAAACATTAATTTGAGATGCATGAAAACTTCACGTCGCGAATTTTAGTCTTGGACATACGTTGTCTTGTTTATAATAAAAACATTTGTTCTTTAGTAAGGACATTTGACGTTTTTATGAAACTTTGCTCAGAAGTAACGTAGCTAGGTATTGCGTAATAATTGTATAGAGATATGTTTGAAAAAAATCATTTTGCAATTTCGCAAGAATAGAAATTTTGATATCAATTATAACGATAAATTTAAAAGCTTCTAACAAGTACTTTTCAGAAATAAATTGCAAAGACAAACTACATAAGTACATACATATTTCTTTTGAAAGAATGAAAATGTGATTCATAGTTTTATAGATTTTAAGCAGTCAAGGCCTTAAATAGGTAGTTTTTTTTAACACACATAACTTAGTGGTAAATATGGAATATACAAAATTGTCTAAATCGTTAGTTAAATTAAACATTAATACTAATTAAACAATTTTCCTTCCTATTAGATATCTAGGTAAAACTAAACACAAAATACAAATGATAAGATTAAATGAATAAAAGGGGTGAAACTTAAACCACCATCCATAAACAGTCTACACATGTAAGCAAAATACATGTTTTATTTTTAATAGATAAACATTAAAAACAATTATTAATTAAAACCAATTTTCTTTTTTCCTTAAGGAGAGTTATACAAAAATAAAAATTAATAGTGTATTACATAAACCAAACATGTGGGGATCGTGTAAACTGAGCTAGTAGAGACAAACAAATCGCAATGTCTGAGAATCAGTAAAAAAAAAAAACAAAAAACAAAAATAATGACTAATTTTATTTAAAACTAATGATATTAATCAAAATTTTTCTTTTTTTCCCTTCCTCTACATTGAAAACAGCTACAATTTATTAATGAATTGAACAAATAAACTAAAATAATTTAATTGAAATTGCAGGAACAAAGAAATTAGGATTTTATTTTTATATATAATATATGTAATAAGTTATTTTATTTTTAATATTACAGCTGTGAATTTTTGAAGGGCTTTACAATTGTAAATGTTAACACAATTTTGTTTTCTTTATTATTGTTTATTCCGTAGGTCTCCCTCACCGGAACCCATATATAGTTCGGATGGCAAACGGTTAAATACTCGAGAATTCCGTTATCGCAAGAAATTGGAAGAACAAAGACATCAACTGATACAGAAAATGCAGGCAGTTAATCCTGATTTCAAACCGCCAGCTGATTACAAGTAAGTTGATTAATAAAATAAAACGAAATAATTAATTTTTATTAAAATTCCTTTTTTTTAATTGACAATTTTTAGGCCACCAGTAACTCGTGTTATTGACAAAGTTTTAATACCCCAAGAACAACATCCTGATATTAATTTTGTGGGTCTTTTAATTGGCCCCCGAGGCAACACATTAAAAGCCATGGAGAAAGAAACTGGCGCTAAAATTATTATCAGAGGTAAAGGTTCTGTCAAGGAGGGCAAGGTCGGTCGTAAAGATGGTCAACCTTTGGCTGGAGAAGATGAACCTCTGCATGCTTTTATTACCGCTCCCAATCCGGAAGCTGTTAAAAAGGCTGTTGACAAAATTAAAGATGTCATCAGACAAGGCATTGAAGTACCCGAAGGTCACAATGATTTGCGACGCATGCAGTTACGTGAATTGGCTCAGTTGAATGGTACTTTACGTGAAACTGATTGTCCTCGTTGTACAAATTGTGGTTCGACTGAACACAAATCATGGCTCTGCCCAGATAAACCTAATGTTACTAATAGCATTGTGTGTACTTCTTGTGGTGGAGCTGGTCACATTTCGAAGGATTGTCGCAGCAAACGTCCCGGCGCTGGTGTTGTTGGTGCAGAAGCATCTACAGAAAATTCACAAGCTAAAATTGATGAAGAATACCTAAGTTTAATGGCTGAATTGGGTGAAGGACCACCACCATCGGCAGTACAAAAACCTGCTGCTGATCCTTTAGCACAAGCTCATATTAATCGAGGTTATAGTATTTTTGATAAGAAGCCCAGCACAATGCAAGCTATACAAGCACCACCACCAGGACCACCAACCAGTATGCCACCAACCAGCTTAAATGTTGTAGCACCACCTCCACCCATACCACCTGCTTGGAGCACATCTTCGAATGCACCGCCGATGGGCATGCCACCCCTAATTCCACCTCCACCTAATTCTCAACCACCACCGCCAGCTCCTCCACCAGTAATGCCATGGATGACTGCTGCACAGCCTCCTCCACCAGGTGGTGATCCCCCTCCACCACCTGGAACTGGACCACTACAGCCACCAGGTACTGGAGCTATGCCACCATTACTTCCACCTCCACCAGGTACTGCACTTCCAGGAGGTTTGCCACCATGGCCCGGAGCGCCCGGTTTAATGCCTCCAGGATTTCCAGCTTGGGGTGCAGTACCTGGAGCGTATGCACCTCCTCCACCTCCACCACCTTGCGCACCACCTCCACCCGGCATAAGTGGTTTATCTCAACCGCCACCACCACCTCCGCCATCCGCATAAGTGGTAGAGTGTGGATTGAAATGTTTACAAACATCTACCAAATTAAAACTTTGTCAATTGGTTGAGGCTTGAAAAGTGTTGCAATCAATTAAATCGACTATAGACAGTGAATAGTGGCTACTATATAAAATACATATGTGTATCCTTTGGGCTACTTTATAACATATATCTTAAAGTAATTTTTAAGTATAACTATATTTAAAAAAATAGTTTGTGTTTTATTTTTCGTAAAATAAGTAGAAAGCTATTATTTCTACAACTAAAAATTTTACTTTATAAATTAGTTTTATCACATCCAATAATTAAACAAAATTATTAATAAATCAAAATTTTAAAACTCAAGCTATTTTAAAAACATTAAAAAATAAATTGCTTTAATTTTGACTATTATATTTAACATTAATCAACAAATTGCTATAAATATTATTAAGATTTGTTTCATTTTTAATGTAAACAAAATATTTAAATCCTTAAATATGACTATATAATCAATAAAGTTTAGAGAAATTCAATAAGAATCATATTTTAAGAATAAATAAATGGCGATAAACCTTTTTGCGATCTGCAATATTTTGTATTCGTTTATTTCAAGTAATACAAAGCCCATATAAGGCCAAAAAATACATATTACTTAGTAATAATGCCTAAGCATACTAAACAAGGACTTATGTATATACATAAATAACAATTTTAATGTTTTAATTTTCAATTTAAAAGTTTGACCTTTTAGTTTTATTTATTAAAAATTCCTTTTAAAGATTTTTTTGAAAACGATATTTTTAAAATTTACTTTTATAGCTGGACAGGTCAAACCCATGCTTTTAAGACACAAAATAATTTTTGAATTTTTGGAAATGGCCTTATGACTAATTGTGGGCCTTTCTTTAGTACTATGGTTTCTTTTAAATAAAATTTATATAATGCACCGATATTTGGCGTTATATCAATATGATCACATTTTCCAAATTCGATGAAATTATCTTTAAAATTACTACTGGTTCTTTGTGCATAAGTTTTGCATACACAGACAAGTCGTTAAGTGGGCATGTAAAGCTAGCTTAAATCACTATTGACTTTTTATTCTGAAGTAATTTTCGGAAGAGGGATTTATATGGTAGCTATGGACCGATTTCTATAAAACTTGGTGAAAATATTGACACTTTTATTTTTTAAATCTCCATTCCGGGAGGACTTTTATAGGATTTTTTTAATAGTCTTGGAAATGCTTAATACATATGTACGTTACCTAAAAACAGGAGTGAATAACAATACAATTAAAAACTACTTTTTTATTGTTAATAAAAATTTGCGTTGATTCGATTAAATCCGTCTGCCCACACTTTAATTTACACACATTTAAATAAAACATTAAAAACAAAAAACATCGGAATTTCAGATAAATCTTAAAGGGATTGAATTTTATTCAAATCAATAATAATCAAAAAAGTTTTCAAAACCGTTCGAGTTTGTTTATCCAATGAACATGCATGTCTTTAACCATGCTTACTGAAATATTCCTTTGATTCTTGAACATCGGGCTTAATTGTAGCAGGATTAGAATCGGGATTCCAATTTGCAGGACAAACTTCACCGTGTTTCTCAACAAATTGGAATGCTTTGATTAAACGCAAAATTTCATCGACGGAACGGCCAACAGGCAAGTCATTAATCGAGTATTGACGCACAATACCATTGGGATCAATAATAAAAGTACCACGTAAAGAAATGCCTTCCTTCTCCAATAGAACACCATAGTCGGAACTGATTTTCTTGGTAATGTCGGATAGGAGGGGATACTTCAAGCCACCCAAACCTCCCTTCTTACGCTCAACATTTGACCACACCAAATGAGAGAAGTGTGAATCTACTGAGACACCTACAACTTCTGCATCAATATCTTTGAATTCTTGAATGCGATCGCTAAATGCAATGATTTCTGTGGGGCACACAAAAGTGCTAAAATAAAAAAATAAAATAAAAGATTACCAAATAATTTAAAGGTCAAAGATCATTTCCGTTAAGCTTAGCTTATCAGCCACTAACACTTACAAATCCAAGGGATAGAAGAACAATACCAAATATTTGCCTGCAAAATCGGATAATTTCAACTCTTGGAAATCGTTGCCCACCACTGCAATACCTTGAAAATCAGGGGCTGGTTGTTGCACTTTAACGGCCAACAAAGGTGCAGCTATAAATAAATTTTAAAACAAAATGTCATTTCCGTCTTCACTCTGCTCCAAATCAATTTATTCATTTATATCATACTCACTTTGATGCAAAAGACGTTTGTATGCATTGTTGTTACTTTGTTGTAAAATCTGTTTGCCCACTTGAGGAAGCTAGAAATATTTGAAATTCAATAGGAAAATTACAAAAATTTACTTGCGAATTACGTAATTGCAATTTTATACAGGAAAATTGACCAAGGGTTTTGTTCAACTTTTCATGAGTTAATTGAGTTTTCCACTAATTATTACAATTACTTACAGCTCTGAATAAATTTCTGGCCAAGAACGACATTGTTAACCAGTCTAATGAATGCGAAAACTTATTTAAACCGATTTATTGATAGAAATAATTTTATCAATAACTAGATTGTCCGACCCGGTGTTTTTTTACACAATGTGAAAGAAAAACAAAAAATGACGGATACAACAACACGAAAAACGTACAATATGCAGAACAGTGCTGTGAATATTTCACAATAAAAAAGCGCTTAAATAAAAAACGAAAAAATGTCTCCACAAAGAAATAACGTCGGCAGAATAACGGGAATGAAAAGTTATTTCCAACATTATGTTAAGGAAATTGGAAAGAATTTATAAACAAAATTATTATTTGATGAAATATTTATTTCAAAATAAAAAATAACTTTAATATTTCGCTTAGAAGTAACAATAATAAAAATAAATATACCTAAGTGTCAATGCTATCACACTTAAAAGGTACTATGTACTAAATTTTCATTATATGTATGCCACCAATACAAATAAATGTAATTAATATTAATTACAAATCAATTTAAACTAAATTTTTCATCAGAAAAAGCATCAAAAAAATTTACTACCATAAAAAACATAATTTTCCATATTGACGATTTTTTGACGATTTTTTCTCAAAATATGACGATTTTTCACCGCATTTATCTGGCAACTATGAATATAATAGAAACAAATGGTTATTCTCAAAAATCTGGTAATATCCTGTAAGTACCAGTGATAGCTTCCAGTTATAATCTTCTGGTTGCCAGGACTTTAGAAAAAAGAAGCTAAATTAAACTTTAAAAAAATCCCAAGAAATAAAAGCCAAAACAAAGTAATATATTCTTATTAAAAAAAGCACATTTTATTTGTTAGTTTCTCATAAGTTTTTGGTGTTTCTTTGGAGAGAATTTTAAAATAAATTAAAAATAATTAATAATTTCTTTTAAAAATGAAGCGCCGCAGACTAAAATTTCGCTAAATATAAAAAATAATTTTTTTGTGAGAATCAAAAACAACAAAAGTGCTTCAATTTGTGTTTTTTTGAAAATAAAATTTTGTAAATTTTTAGCCTTTTAAGGGCTAGGAAAAGGCTAGAAGCTAAAGCGGAAATGTTAGAGCTTAAAGCAAAATATAAAAGGCTAAACTGGCAAACACTTTTTCTAGTAACTATTTTTATCTGAAAGTAGTAACAATTTCAAATAAATTTTATTCTGCATAAACACAAATAAATCATTTTAAATTAATCTTGTTTAACACCAATATATACACGTGCATACACATACATATAAAATGTAAATATAAATCAAACAACCTGCAATGTTTACCAAAAGCGCATCATTTTTAAGAAATTCTGTTGATTGCACGTTGTTAAATAACATACCAACATACAATATTACATCACATTTTGTGTTATTTTAACACACAACAACTTAATACGGCACTCTTACTTCTACTTCTGCTATGGAAATTAAAAGCGAATTATTTCAAATTTCAAGTGGTTCTGACTTCTCAAATGCAGAAATACAAAAGTTATATACGCTTACTTTTCTTTTTAGTTTCAAAATTTTGGTTTTTCTTCCATTTTTTTCTATTGTATTTCATGTAATAAAATGTTTAACACGAATGTTTATTTAGTTTAATACTAGTTAGTTATATGTATGTATATGACTAATGTGTTATAACTCTATATGTGAATAAAGTTTTTATTCTTTAAAGGTCTTAACAAGTCTTCCCTTTTAAAAATAAGTGTTTAAAATACTTTGAAAGAAATAAAAAAATTTGAAATATATTTATGAACCTTACAGAGAAATACAATGCAAAAGGGAAAATGTATTTAAGAACACTTTTCTTTTTTACTTTGATTGTAATGCGTATATAACATATGTAGATTTCTGTGTTAAATATACATAAATATATTATTGTTTTAAATATTATTTGTTAACACATTTGGTGTTTAAGTGTACAGTAGGTATGTTTTTTGTTAAGAAGTATTACTTTCTACGTGACCATTTAGTTTATTATGTTTCCTCCCTACTCTTAAAAAGTATTAATAAACACTAAGAAGAAATTATTTAACTGTGTAAGTGCTCCAATAACAAGAATTTCTCCTGCTGCAATTATGTTTTGTAAAGCAAAAGAAATAAATATTAGAAGTTAAAACATTTTAAATTTTTCACCCTCTCTATCATATCATACGAAATCGAAACTAATATTTATTTGGAATTCTGTTTCAACAGGCATTTCTGCTCAGTCATATCAAAATAAGATAATCGTTTTTTTTTTTTTTTTTTGAAATTATAGAAAAACTTTTTATTATTGTATTTTATTAAAAAATTGCAAATTTAAATAAATATTAGAGTGGCAATAAATATAATTGATAGGTTTCATAAATTTAAAGTCAAAATGTCGATAATAATTGAAAAGGGATACTTTTTGTCAAAACAAAATTTCACTTGAAGGCTTATCGTGTGAACAGCATGAAAATTAAACTATGACTACATAATTAGTAGGTTTCCTGTTAAGCGTTAATCAAAAATTGGGAGGCATAATCGAAAAAAATTCTGTGAGATAAACCTTTTATGGACCAACAAAAAAATTTAATTTTGTTTTAAAAAATGTATCACAAAATTAAAAAGCATTTCTAAGTAATAAACTGCAACCAAATATTCATTAACGCGGCGAGTCTCTGGTTTTCCAATCCATAATGAAATTTCGAGACAAAAGTACCCAAATGATGCAGGGATATTTTGAATATCTTTGGCTGTCTTAGCTTTTTCATTCTGCTACTCCGATAAAAATTACAGTCGAGACTTCGCGAGAGTGGATCCATATTCAATTCCTGATGCATCCATAATAACTGTCAACTTATTAGATAAGTGCATTAAATGACAGCCATACACAATCTTAATTATCTGTTAAATTGTGGACCTGATGTTTTCCAGTTGAGTTTCCATAAAGTGTTCTAATTCTTTTTTATCTCCAATTAACCTACTTATTTTATATATCAATAGTAGGAGAGAGTGGTTTTTTTCCCTGCACTTGGAGAGAATCCCATATACCTTGTTTAAATCCGGAAAACCCGAACAATACTCCAACTATAGAGGGATTGCTAAACTGAGTGTTATTCCAAAAACTTTTCGAAAATATAATTCGAAAATCTTTTCGCATCAAGGAGTTGTTTTATTTTCCCCATTTCAGCATTGGATTCAAGAAAGGATGTTTCCACTACTACAAACCTTTTGGAGTTCAGCAACCTCAGTAATAAGCACATTTGATTGCGGCTTACATAACAGACAAATATATACAGATTTCAGTAAAGCTTTCGATAAAGTAAATCACGGATCTCCTATTGTTCAAATTAAAGTAAACTAGGATTTTCTCCTGTTTCCTTAAATGGATATCTACAATCTAAAAATAGATACCAATTTGTGTATAATTATCGAGAATGTAAATCCAAAAATATTTCTGTTTTATCCGTGTTCCGCAAGGTAGTATCTGCTCCATTATTATTCCAATTATTATAAATCTATTTAACCGTCCGTTGCAATTAAGAATTCTAACAATATTATAATGTAACGCTCTGATGATGTTAAGCTGTTCCATAGCTTTACTGATTCCTATCATACGTTCCTTACTCCAGTCGGATCTGGACATACCTTTATGAATGGTGCATATAAATATAATGGTATCTGAATTTAAGATAAAGCAACACATGAATGTTTACAGAAGAAGTCCAGTAGTCTGTAGATACAAAATAAATGAATATGAATTTGATTAGGTGTAATTGGCTTGATTGTAAAGTGTCCCTTAATTCCCATGTTTTTATACAATTGTTAATAAGGCAGAGAGGAGTTCTGGGTTTTCTCAAAGGCGAAGGGGAAAGAATTTAATGATCCTGTACATTTCCTAGCATTTATTTTACATCTCTTGGTAAGACTAAATCCTGGAAGTAATGCTTGCGTGGTCGGAAAATAGTGGCCCTGATCAACATAATCGAGGTGAGGTTCGCATGTTAAGAGAATAGAATCAGTCCAGAAAATAGGTAACTATTAAATAATAATATTGTATGATTTGGAGGAGATTTTATACTGTGTTAGATTCTTAATACTTGTGAGAAGAAGTATGTTATAGTATTTTAAGAATATGTAATGCTAGCCTGTAAGAAATTGTAAATTTCATTGGTTCTATTGAATTAACTAAAAAACTCCGTAGGTTTTTGATATTAGTGTATTTTTACCAGAACTGTATATAACTTATAAGGAGCAGATCGATAAAAATTCTTTATCATACATGAGTATCAATTAACTTGGAAATGGTTTGATCTTAGAAGTAATTTGTATGTTTAAAACCACTAATTTTTTGAAAACTCTTTAACTTGCAGATTTGATAAGTTGGTTCATCAAATTTTTTTGGAACAGTGTGCATATCTTCTGTTAAATCTTTCCGGTATTTTGGGACAACCTTTTGTCTTCTGAATTCACTCCTCACAAAGAGCTCATATCTCGCACTTTGTCTAAGCTATATACAATTTTTAAAAATAATACCTTCTTTGTTACATAAAACTATGTTATTGATTTGTAACCACTTCACACCTTTCTTTCCGTAGTGGACAATGATACCAAATGGGTCCAAAAATATGTGGACATGTTTGTCTTTTTGATAAAAGAACAAGTCTTTTTTTGCAAATATTTTTTATGCATAATTTGATATTTATAGATCCCGAATGTATTTCGTTTTGTCGCAAACTAGAAAAAGCTTGTCAATACCATGAATTTTGTAAATATTTTTGGTGCTTTGGGTCTTAAACTTATCTTTCAACATTGCTTCGAATCAACTAGCAAATTAAAAATTTTTGAGACACAAGCTCAAAAGGCCTGCTCGGTAGAGGCCTCGCAAATGTTACCGCTCGGTTGTGTACAAACGATCAAAATTTTTAGTTTGGCAATACATTCGTATGTGTGCAGATAGAAATTTTTCATTCAAAACAAGTGGCTTCAATAAGTCAAAGACATACACGAATATGTGCCTTCAGAAAAGACTTCTTACCCTATAAAAATATTTTTTTGCCCTAAAATGGTTAATTTTTTTTTTATTGATGTATTCATTTTACACACAGAAAAAAAGCTGTTGCATATTTTTAGCTTCCCTGCTTGTAATTTTGTATTAGCTTTATCGCCTCACAAATCGTGATAAAAGCCAAATTGTAAAAGCAATTTAAAATATATGGCTTAACTATATGTATATAAAAATTTAAATTTACCATTGCTCTGGCCAGATCATTTTATAAGACTAAGAGTTTATTTAGCGAAATTCGTGCTCAAAGTCTACAAGAGTAGAAACTTTCATTGTGTGGCCAAAAAATAGTAAATATCTGATAACCTTAAAACACTTTAAAAAGGAATTGTAATATCCATAGATATTACCACATTTTTGTATGACATAATATCTGTGGATTGATTGGTATTTATATATTTTTGGAGGAAAATTTACCCATAGTGCATAAATTCAGTAATTACTAATTCAAATACCAATTCCTTATAAAGTTTTACATAAATATTGTACAAATTGTAAATGGAATACCTTACATATCACTGCCACCTATGGTTAAGACTATATCGAGCCCTGACTGCGAAAATATCATAACCGACAACAGTTTCGAAATTCGTGTTTTGATGAAAATCTATAACATCATCTGTCGGAATTTTATCGACGTTTCACATGTCATTTTAGATTTATAGCGAAAGAAATTTTATCCCAGGTGACATTTTTCATACATATAACAATGTGTTTTCTGCACTTATGAAAGTTTTGTTTTCTGCACTTATGACATTTTCGCGGTAAGGGCTCGATATATAAATTGTTGGTTGTTTGACCTCTAACTATTGCCAGCTATTTGCTACTTTTGACAGCAAACTTTAAACTCGTGCTTATTTACAAAATCTCATTAAAAATCATTGAATTTAATATTTTATATGAATGTTTAGCAACCAGAATGTGCTGTTACGCGCATCGTTAGAAAACAAATAGAAATATAGAAATTCAAATGTGTATGTATGTGATTGCACCTAAATACATATTTAGCATTGTATAAGTAAGCAGCTAAAATACGAGGGTATTTTGAATATTTACTTTAGTTATAAACAGTAAGCTACAGTTAACAAAATGCATTTTCAGTAAGTTTTTTTTTATTTTATTGATTATTGTCTTTTAAAAAATAAATGAAAATATTTTAAAATTGAATTTTATTAACCATCGTATTTTCCTAAATTAATATGCATAATTTTTGTACTTAGGTATGTAGTTTTATAGGTTAAAATTTAAAATATTAACTTTGCCTTCACAGTTCTGAAGGGAACAATGTTTCATATATTGTTTCTTTGTAATTCTATGTGTAAAACTGATATTACTGTTCTCCTTTGATTTACATTCATATACCCTTTACCTCTGCCAGTTCGTGTCTGTTGAAATGATGTTTGTGAAGCCCACCAATCACTGAGATATATAATAATATATCAAACGATCGAAAATCCCTTCGAGAATTTTGCTAATGAAATTCAGCAATATTGGCTTATAAATGGCGGAGATATGCTTAATATTTAAAAACAATCTGATTTTTATTTTCTCAAATTAATTTATCTTTATTTATTGAATTTTCACAGTATTCTCTTAGGTGAACTAAAAATAAGGATTAGAAGCTTAAATCTAAAACTTAATTTATATTAAGTCTAACCACTGCCGGAAGAAAAAAACTTTATTTATTCAAAGGGTTTAGCTTCTGCGGAGGTCTTCTGTGTTCCTTCTTCTCAAACGGTTGCAGCCTATTCTTCTTCCAAGTAAGGTTTGGGTCTACTTTAAGCTTCTTCAAGTACAATTCTGCGTGTTAACTTATTTCATTTTTGACAATAGGGGCATTGAGCTACTTGTGAATGTTATAATTTTTCACATATCAGGATGCTGCTGTTATCATTCGAATTATTTTATTTTGGAGTCTTTGAATTTTTTCAATATTTGAAGAAGATGCCGTGCCCCATAGTTGGATACAATGGCACATTGGGCTTTATAATTTTGAATTTCTACCAGTTAATTAATTTGGAGTAATTTCACTTACTTTGTGTTAATTTTGTTTCTATATGTGTTTTCTAAGTAAGACGTTGATAAAGATGCATACCAAGGTATTTATTTCTTTTTTTGGGCTATAATCTGATTATTTATTAAGATTGAAGGGCACGAATCTTTTCGCAATGTGAAAGTAATATGTATGGATTTTTGTTCATTCACTTTTATTCTCCGTTGCGCTTTAGCCATTTTTCTAGACAGAGTATATGATCTTGCAAGAGTTCAGATGCTTCTTGGGGGTTTTCAAACTCTTTAAGAACAAACTTTCGATTAGGTCAATAGTTTTCTAACAGCTTATGTGTATTTGCGGGTAAATATTGTTTAATTTTATATAATAATCCTCATGCCATACTTTACTGAACACTTGAGAGACATCAATGATTTTTTCAAACGTCTTAGATATAATATTTTTAAGTCTGCGTGTCTGTTCTATGGTGCTATATTTTTCTCTAAAACCAAACTGATGTGTTGGAATACAATCGATTTAATAGTTTTTCAAATAGCTTTGATATATTCGAACATAGGCTACTTTAGTGTGATCTTTTCCAGGCTTAGGAATTATTGTGACCAATGAGACCTTCCATTCTGGTGAATAATATTCAAGTCGTAATATACGATTAAAAATAAAAAAATATTATTCTTATTGCTATCCGCGGTAGCTCCAAAAGCATCTTGTTACTTATTTTTTAAATACCTGGTGT
>MINK01172941.1:0-12088 GCA_001735545.1 Phormia regina
ATAATAATAATAATAATAATAATAATAATAATAATAATAATAATAATAATAAATAAAATAATTGTTTTATCGATTTCATTATTTAAAACAAAAAGTGTATTAACTACAAATTATTCAAAAAATTGAGTTAAATAAGTTATTCAATATTATCGTAGGTAATAGCATTAAACTATCCAATAAAAATGGAATTGAAATAGAGCTGAAAAATTAATGAATTTAATATTGTGTTGTCATTGGAAGTACTTAGTGATAAAAAAGAACTGCAGAAGTTATATTTTTTTAACGCATGGTTGTCACTGATAGGATTTTCTTCACTTATTATGATTTAATTTTTTTAATAAAATTATATTTTAGTCCTATTAAATGATAATAAATATGTGTGTTTGTTTGTATGTATGTTTGAAGTCTATAGCCGCCTAAACGGCTAAACCGATTCTTACATGTTCCTATATGCCTGGAAGAGAAAATAGGCTACTTTTTATTTTGAAATTCCATGTGGTCGAGGTGCCACGCCCACTTACTAAATTGGAAATCGAAAATTGGTACTACTAGAGTCTTCAAATTGTGCACGAACAACTTTGACATCTATATGAACATTCTGGAAAAAATAGGCGAACTAGCAATAAGGGGTGTGGCACATCCCACGCCCAATATTGCTTGCCAATACCAAATGCCTTAAATGTAGGAATACCAAAATTTGTATATCTATAAAAGTAGCTTCAATATGAATATTTTGCATTGAATTAAATGAAAAAATTCGTATATCTGGAAAACTATTGCTCAAATTTTGCACAAAGAATTTTGACATCCATTAAAACATTTGTCTAATAAATAAGAGGATTATGGGAGTATGGTGCCTCCCATAAAAATTAAATACAAAAATTAATATATAAATTTATTTTTAATCCTTTAATTACTTTCTATTTCATTTCGGGGGGTATTAGCCAGTTTCTAAAATAAAATATTTTTTGAATGTTTTTTGAATGTTATTTGAACTGTTTTAAACACTAGTGTATATTTTTAATATTTCATCTAACTGGAAGTCTATTTATTATTAATAAAAGTAAGTACATACATACCTGCCTGCTTCAAGCTCTTCGTTTTACAAATTTTTCCTCAGAATTTCTTTAGAACTTTAAAAAGTTGCAAAACACAACAGGTTAGTTACTAACTCAATCAATCACTCATTCACTCACTCACTCATTTACTTTGGCTTATTGTTTTCTTTATTATTGTTTTTGTTGATCTTTAGTAAAATTTATATAAAGTTTTATTTATGTTTATTATTGTTGTTTAATAAAACTTAATAGAAACAAACAAGTATTAAATATTTATATTGTAGGTAGTCAAGCTACAATAACTCAAATAATAGTTTGTTAATTTTTTTTTTTCTTTTTTGTATATGTTACTGTTGTTGCTGTAGGAATAATAACAGCAACAACAAATAATTCTAGGAAATTTTAAAAACCAAACTAAAGATTAATATTTCCCCAAAGAATATATGGAATAATAATAAATTGAAATTATTTTTCACATTATCTCTTTTTTGCTCTCTTACAACTCTTACACCTGGTCACTTGGTCTATAAACAATATATTCTACTTACAACAACAATAAAAATTAAATAAAATATTACAACGTGTATGAACGGAATTAGGGTTTGCAAAAAATATGTAAATTTAAATTAATTATTTAATTACATATGTATGTATAATGTTTGTTTAAATGATAATATTGATAATAATTAAAATTAAATTGAAAATTAATCCAAATATATATGTATTCTATTTAATATTGATTTTTGTTTTTTTTTTCTTTTTAACGTATTCAAATGAATTACATTTCGTTGAAATAATTAACATATAATTGCTTATTAATAGTTAGAATATTTTTATTATTTAAATGCTCTAAATACCCCTACCTACAATTTAAGTCTTATTTAACATATATATATAGATTCATATTCCTTTTTAAATTCTTCATATAAATTCAATTTTTTTCATCTACTCGTATGGCTAACTCTGCATGTATGTATATATGTATGTATTTATCTCAATAGACATATTTGCATGCAACAATCAAGGCTATCCGTCCGTCTGTCTTTCTGTTTTCACCGTATATTAACAATTTATATCATTTCATTTCTCAATTTATGGGAATTTTCTGTAATGCTCTTTACATCGTAGCAGAAACAGAAGAGAAAGAAGTAAAAACAAATTGCAAAATACAATATTTATTACACAATATGGAGAAATTATATTGAATTTTTTTTTATGTGGGGGTATTTTTATTTTCTCCTCTGCTGTTTTGAGAAGATTAAAGAAATTAAAAAATATGAGTAAATTTTTATTTATTATTTAATAATTGAAATCAATGGTTTTTCTCTTTTTCTAAATGAAGATGATCATATGTTTATTAAATTTTAATTAGATTTTCTAATAATAATCTCCGATTTCAATGACATTCGCAACATGCATTGCAAGTGTTTCCGAGCCATGAAATTTCAGACCCATGTTTCTTCCCGGTATGGAAATATGACGGTTTAAGAAACGAAAAAATATTAAGAACTTTAGAAATTAATATCTATTTAAGTACTAATAACTTCTTAAATATACATGGTAGATCTTTAGTTTGTGTTGCATATTATAGACAAAGATGAAGGTAATATAACGATATATACATAGTTGACGATATATATGTACATGCTTGACATAAATTTTCTTCACATGGATATAAAATTTCAAGTTGAAGCGACATAGTTTAGGAGTTATGGACAAAAATAAATCCCCTTTATTAATAAAACCTAAGCTAGAGAAAATGAAAAGTTAATTTTAGTGTTGTTTAAAAAAAAAAAAATGAAATTACCTTAAAAATTATGTATAGTGAGTTATTTTAGATCAAAAGTTCAAAGGTCTAAATAAGACTTACAATAAATAAATAATGGTCTCCAAAAACGTTATTTTTAAAATGCTAAAAAAAATTATATAATATTAATATAACTGTAATTAATTGCTTGTGCAAAATTTCATGTTGGACACTCATTTAGTTCAGAAGTTATGTAATAAATATAAATTCTTTAATATTTATTACGTAACTCATTTTGCTCTTGTGTTTTACTTCATAACTCCTACACCAATAAAGGCTCTAACTTGAAATTTGGCACAAATATGGAGAAGGGTTTCATTATCAATATACATATGTATTTTTTTTAGGATTTTATCAATTTTGACCTTTGAACTGTCGAAGTATATAAATATTTTACATGTACTTCCATGAGTCCATGAGTCCATGAGTTTTTCTATTAAATGAAATAAAAAAAGAATTCTACAATGTGCACTTTAGAAGTTATGAGCAACGAAGTGTGATTACTTTTGGAAAAAAATTAACCTCTTTTTGATTTTTTGAAATGTCATATTTTTGGACCAGGAAGATTCTTTACTAAGAAAAATTGTAATTTGAGTAACATTTGCAATACTTAATATCAAATCCGAAAAATGTACGTTTTCTGTCCGTTTTGATATGGAATCACTCTATACACATATATTTTTTGTTTTAATATTAACTATAACAAAAAATCGTATGAACAAGTTTTATATAGAACTAAAAACGATTTATTTATTAGCATAGTCAAAATTTAAGTGTTTGAAAAAATTTGCACAATTATTTGTCTCACTTTATGAGTGACTAGCAAGTGACGTCAAGAAGCATTTATTAGGTTTTCTTGAATAGTGTTAATATTGTTTGTATTTTATAAAGAAATTTAAATTAGTTGTTTCATTTTATAATTTTAAATTCAGGCTTGTGCATTATTTTTTTTTTTGTGAAAAATTAATCAAACAATTTGAAATATATTAAAATATAGAAAAAATAATAATTTTTCATTGATAATAAAAATATTCCAATTACTTCTTGAATAATTTCAATTGATTTATATTAAATTTTGTTAATATTTTTTTTACTGAAAATAAAACAATTATTTTTCTTATTGTGTCAATTAATTCTATGCAAAATTAGAATTTAATTAGTTATCTTACTCCAATGTTGAGAAAATAATTTAATTATAAAAATAGTTGAAGTAATAACGAAACTTTGATTAATATTTTATTAAAAATTTTTCCAAAATATTTTTCCATTAACTTCCAATTACTTGTTTAATTGCATCACTTATTCAATTGATAAAAATTCAAATTTTCTAATATATTTTACAAAAAAACAACTTATTGTACACAAAAAAAGTCACCAATTAACAAAAATATATGAAAATAATTCATTCAATCAAAAACTTGCTCAAATTTGCATCTCTCACTATTATTTTTTATTTCTTTTTTTTTTTGCATACGGCTGTAAAAATTTTAAAAAAATGAAAAATAAAAAATATTTCCAATTAATTAATTAATTAAATCAATCAATCAAGTAGATGATTGAATGAATTAAAAGTGTGTATAGGAAATAAAATCATATTTTTATAAAAATTTAAACAATTGTGTTAATTGAAAAAAGACGGTAACAATATTTTCTGTGTATCAATTAAAAAATTAATCAAATATAAATAAAATTAAATGACAATTTACTAAATATTCTCTTCCTCTGAAAAAGGTTCTAGTACTGTAAATGGGTCAGTTATCTTTCTCTAATAGTCTTGCATTAGATTTTAAAATATTTAATTAAAATTGCATCTAGAACTAAATTCATTCAAAATTTCTGCAAAGTGTGACAGAAAGCAAAGTTTTGAAAATAAATCTTTTAATGGGCTAATTTGATTTGTATAAAACTTCACTGATGCTTAGCAGAGGAGTGTAAAATTTTAAGTTTGGAAGGCGGACCCCAAACAATTTTTAGGAGCGGTGCTTTGGGGTCTCAAAGTAGGGTACCTACTTATGACATAGAAAATGTTTAAACATTTGCTAATTTTTTGTTTCTTATACGATTTAAACTATTTTCACTTGTTCTTAAGAACTACAAAATATATTACTAAGCATATCTTCTTATGGCTTATAGTTTTCCAGCTAAGGACTGGA
This sequence comes from Phormia regina, assembly GCA_001735545.1. Taxonomy (NCBI): domain Eukaryota; kingdom Metazoa; phylum Arthropoda; class Insecta; order Diptera; family Calliphoridae; genus Phormia; species Phormia regina. Next base: position 5,019 of record MINK01172941.1, read on the forward strand.
TGTTTATTTTTATTAGTATTTAATAAATTATTTATTATCAGGGGTTCTTACAAGATATCGCTTTATGACCCAAATTGAGAAAGACACAACTATATGTCAATTGGTTAATAATATTTGTATTAGCTAATCATTTGTGGTAATTTTTTGTGCATAGGCTTAATACGAATCGGAATTACGGGCTTTTTTCCAAAACTTTTTAGATTATAAATAGTTTTTGTCCTCTTTTAATACCAAAGAAATCATATCAAAGAGAAATATATGAGCAAATTTGGATTTTCACATAACTTTTTCCGAAGTAATACTACGTCAGTTGTTATTTATAATGGCAACCATGTTGATTTGTTGTGAGTTTGATCAAAATGAGTGACGAAAAAGATGTACGTAATATACATTACTAAACAATTTCAATAAAATCCAAATTGATCCTACAAATAATTGGACAAAGAATTAAATGTCTGCTGAAAAATAGGTCTACATATTTTGGATCCTATTTTGAAATATATTGCTACCTAAGAATGCTCTGGAGTGGTACTAAAACAGTTACATAGTATTTGTATAAAGAAAAGTAAATTTTGTAATTAATGCAGGGCTAAGACAAGTGAATAGATATTAAACTTTTGTGAAGAGGTATCCAAAGTGTCGAAGATTTTAAATGGAGATGTTCAGACTGATTCAAAAATGTTGCTGAAACAACTATCAAATCTCAAATGGAAGGCTTACCGGAAAGGTCTACAAATTTATAAATAGTGATTAGAAGAATAAAAATTATATTTTTCTATGATCTGCGGTATCTCTAGAGGGAAAAGAATTAACACAAAACATGTCACAGAACTAACCCGAAAGGACATATTCAGCATTAAGAAATATAAAACAATTTTGCAAAAACAAATAGGAAATTGTTTTATTTTTGTTTATTTTATAAATTTTTACAATTACAATTTATATTTTTATGTTTATATTTTTAATTTTTTGTAAATATTTTTTTTTTTATTTATATTTTTTTGTTAATGTTGATAGCGGCACCCCGAATCCATCCCAGGTTACTTTTACTTATCTCATGTTTTATAGTCTTACACCCATATTACTTAGCCACAGATTGTTATTGCGCGAGAGTTGCTAATGGCTCATTAGCTGTCACTGGATAAAGTGGTTCTCAACTGAAGCTTTATTGACAATGTCAATGTTTAATGTCAATTGCTACATCACTGGAACTTTGATGGCAATTAGGTGTCAATTGCAACTCAACTGGTACTAAGGGACCGGTACTATTGAACCAATTGCTACCCATTTCACCCAGGGTAATCATAAAACCAATCAAAACTCTATTATCAATCGTTCCCAAGTTTTTGAATTTTATATATGTTAAGATTTATTCGATGGCACTTCTTATAACGCCATTTTGTAAAAAAACAAAACATTCATCTGTTTACTTTTGAATCATCTGTTCTTGTTTTCTTTTGCATTATTTTCTAAAAATAGCTTTATTACTTTGAATAAATTTAATATATAACTTGTTAAGAAATTTAAATTCTATTATAAAAATTTATTAAAAATAACTATTTTTGGACTTCTATCAATTGATAAGTTAATCCTTCAATAAGTAAAATTATAGTCTCTTTTTCGCAGAAGTTATGAAAGCATTTATAAAATATATATTTTTATAATGATTGATTTGTTTATTTTGCAATTAGTTATTAAAAAACTTTATAAATTATAAAGAAATATTTAGTATATATATAGTATAGTATATATATTATATATATATAATAATATATATAATAAGTATATATTATATTATATATATAATATATATATATATATATATTATATATATATAATATATTNATATATATATATATATATATATATATATATATATATATATATATATATATATATATATATATATATATATATATATACAAATTCTAAAAATATGGAAGTATAAAATTTAAATCTACCTGCTAGTTCAAGTAAAATAATAAAGAAAATATTGATTTTTTTATCGTTATTTTTATTATTATTATTGTTTTTTTTTTCAAAATTTACCATTGTTTTAAATTCATCTATCTATCTCTTTCTTTTTGTAGACATATTGTAATTTCCATTAACTATTTTTATATGTACATAGTTTATTACTACAACAGGTTTTATATAAAAAAAAGTTGTTGCATGCATAAATATTTACAATTAATATGACGCAAATAAAAATGTCAGAAACTGTCAGGTAACAACTATTAAACTTAAAAATGCTAACATCCCTCATTGCACTCTTTTCTTTTTTTTTTTCTTTTTTTAACTAGAAAATAGAATAAAATTTTTAAATAAATATATATTCAAATAAATTTGAAATTAATTTTCATCTCAACATACATATATACAGAAATAATTTTTTGACAAATTATTCATAATTTTTAAATAATTCCTTAAATACTCTGGTTGAATACCATAATTAAAACGAAAATATTTGAAATTATTTATGAAAATTTCTTTTATATTTCTGATGAGAAATTTCTAGTAATTAATACCAGCCGGGTTAATGCAATACAAAAGAGCCCGTTCAAAATGCCTTATACATATTGCAGACTTAGAACCAAATCGTGTATTGTGTATATTTTTGTTCGAAAGTACGAAAAGAATTACTGATACTAAACAATAAAAATATTACATAAATGCAAATGATAGGTATTTACTGATTTCATATAAATCGTTTTTTTTATATTAATTTTGCAACTACCCATTAAAGATATGTGTGAAGAACAGGTCAAACATCTTTCCGCTCACTACACCTATGATACGTTAGGGCACTGTTTAGATTACGGTTATTGAAGTATTAAAAAAAAGTTTTGAAACCTGTGTATAGCGTTAATTAGACTTTTCCCAATAGTCAATTAATCCAACTTGTAGTGAATAGTTAAGATTAATTTAAATTCTTAAATTTAAATTCAAAAAATTCGCTTCGAATAAATTTATGAAAAACAATAAATAAATTTTACTTTTAAATGTATATTTCGTAGAATTTTTTTGAAAGTCATGAGAAAGTTTTGAAAAAGGCCCAAACAGGACTAAAGTAATATCATTATTTCCATTAGATTATTTTGCTCAAACAATTACGGTAAATTTACCTTTTGAACATAGTGTATGTATGTGTATGTATCATGTTGTTGCTATAACAAGTAAGCATACTTAATGAATGTGTTTTTCTCAGTTTTGTATGTGGTAAGTTATGTTTATAATGTGTTTGTTTCTTTTTTTTCATTTACTTTTACTTTTTGTTTAAGGTCCTTTTTACTTTATATTTAAAAAAAAAATTGAGTGGGTGACTAAAAAAAGATGGATGTTTGGGTGTCTAGATGTTACTTACAATAATGGTTGAATTCTTATTCGTCATTCAACCAAAAATACCTTCGATATTTATATAGTCCTATAATATCCTACGTAGGTATATAAATTATATGTTACTACATCAACATCCTTTTTGGCATTGAAAATCTAACAAACAAACAAAAACAACATAATTTTCCTAAATGTTTTATATTTTGTTTGTAACAGTATAATACAATTCTTAATTATTTTTTTTCTTGTATTTGAATGTAATATAAATGTACACACTTTGATGGTATGTTTTATAAGGATATACACATGTACAAGTGTATGTGTTTGTTTGCATGTGTGTAATTTACAAAATATATTTTACAAACGTATATACATAGTCTCACATAACAACAAACAATAACTCAAGGTAAAATGACGTCTGTCAAGTTAAAAATTCTGTTCTTTTTTTGACGTTGTATTTTGTTGTTGTATTTTATTATTGTATTTTCTTTTTGTTGTTAATATAATATACATGTTCATTTCACGTATGATTTTAATGTATACAACAAGTTGGTAAACAATTTGATGTTGTTGTTATTATTGTTATTGTGAACTTTCGATATAAAATATACTTATGTATAAGTTTTACAGTTGTGTTGAAAAATAAAAACAATAATATTGATTTTTACGACTTAAAAAAAATGGAAAACATATTATGGTGAAAAAGACAAAACATAGTTGATATCGAACCATATAGCAATACCGTTAATAAACTACAAATTAATATAGTTTTGTTGAATATTATTGTCAGTAACGAAAATTTTCGAAAAAATTGCAACTCTAAACAATTAAACATGATTTTTAAAATTTTGATTGAAAATCGTTGGAAACTATAGTGTTGTTAAAAAGTATGATTTTCTGTCGTTACATATTGTCTAAGATACATGAAATCTACATTATCGAATCGCTATAATGCTCAAGTGTGACACAAGGAAAAACTTCTTCATATATTCAATAATTAAAAATACGTAATTCGTGAGTGTTGGACTATTTCACTTGTTTACTATTGAAAATTAATATTTAAGTATGTCTACCTAGAGCAACGGTTCTCAAATGGGGGTCCGCAACCCACAAGGGTTCCGTAAGGACATTCGTGAGGGGTCGCGAATATATCCTTAAAATATACTTGATGTCTAAATAAAAAATCCAATGAAAGCAGAGATTGTTTTAAAATGGAAAGACACACAGAAAAAAAATATATCAAATTATTTTTTAATTAAATTAGTATTGGAGTTTAATTATATAATTTTTTAATATAATTAATTTTCTAATTGGTATAAATTCATATTTTAAATAAATTGACAATTCTTACAAAACATATAAAGAAAAATAAAATTTGACTAGTTTTTCAGCAATCTTCAGCTCATTATATTTTTTTAAGGAAAAAGATGTAATAATAAAATGAATTATTGTAAATATTAACATTATCATTTTGATGATTAGAATAAAATCAATCAGAACATAACGTACGTTTTTTTTTTAATTTCTTCACTTTTTTATGCTAAATATTTACTTTTTGTGCAAACAAAATGACACTTATAATTTTTTTGATTTTAAGAGGTATAGTTTTCTTTACAAAAATTTTTATTAATTATTTTTGTTTACAATTTTTGCGAACAATAGTTTCAGATCATTTAAAACATTAATGAAAAATATTTCCTTTAAAATACAAAGAAATTATAAAATGTTTAAACAATTTTTTAATAATACATACATTTTTACATTTGAAAGTTCATTGATCTCGCACGTGTTTAGGATTTATTGCGGTGTATTAATGTCATTCATTCTATTTAATGATTGGTTATTGTATTTAATCCTTCATTTTGGGTACACAAATTACCAAATCTGATTATTGAAATTAAAAATTTTTAATTGTGAAGAAAGTATTTTTTTTTTATTGATACTCAAAAATATTATTATTTTCCAACCCAAAGCATCGCTAATATTTTCGCCAACATTACTGTAAAACCTTCTTGTTATTGCCATATTCTCCCCTCCTGTTCTTTGTTATTGTTGAATGTTTTTCGTTGTGTCGTTTTTTTTTCTATTGTCATTTTCGCTTTCGCTCTGTTTGTTTACGATTGTTTGTTGTTATCAAAGTTGCCAAGAGGGTAATGAAAAGACCCATACTCCCATACACACAATTCCCGGAGCGAGTTTGTATGCGTAGTAGTAGCAACATTTGTTTTTCATTTTATGCAAAAAAAAACCTACAAGCTTTTAGCCTAACAACAACCGTTTCATTCTATCGTTTGTTTTATTTTAAATCTCAAAAGAGAGGAAGGAAGTTGTTGTTTGTTTGCTGTTTTGAGTGAAGAGTTGATGATGATAGACAGTGTGACAATTATAATGATTACAATTTAATGTAGTTTATTAAGGAACAACAGTACATATGAGAAATTTGAGATTAATGTTTTGAGATATTTTCTGACAAAAGTTTTCCTCATTTTATAGTATGAGTTGTACCACCTTTGTATAAAATATTGTAGCTATATTTTTGTTGTTACTATTAAAGTTAAAGTTGATATATGTTCGATTTTTTCTTTTGTTTGAAATAATTTTAGTCACTCAACTCATTTTTTTTTTTTTTTTTGTATTTCATTAAAGTAATAATATCTTTATGATTAGAATGTATGAAAAACCATTTAAATTAGCATAATCATATATAATTTATATTAAAATGTAGCCAACGTAAAATTTTGCCAAATAAAGATTTAACAATTTCTTTTGAATAGAATATTTTCTAATTAGAATTCGTTTTTTCAAATCTGGTTATGAAAATATATAATAAATAATATGTGTTAAATTACATAGTCAAAATGTTGATTAGATTGGGTTTGAAAACAAGGAAACTTAAGTCATTTAAATTCAAATAAATTTATAATATTTACAATCCCTGTTGAATATGATGTATTTATATATATATTTTATACTACAAATTTCTATACATATTTTGGTTGTTAGGAGTAGGTATATATATTGCTATAGATATAAATTTAACACATAAATACTTTACCTGAATTAAATTCATTATGAAGTCTAGAAACATTTTTAATAGCATCCCAGCTAAAATATATCTCCACTAGTTAATCATTTTCAAATTCCCCTCACATCCCCATTGAAAATCTCTTAAATGCATTTACATATTTAAAGCCCTTTAACCTTGACTGAATTGAATTCTTGATTGTATTGTGGCACTATTCCAATGAAATTTAACTCTCACACAAATTGACAAGTAACAAAGTGTTAAAACAACTAATTGATATAATATATATCTATAATTAAGAAAATAAGAAAACAAGATATTATTAAGCAATAATATTAAATATTATATTGACAATTTCCTTTTAAAAGAAAATTATTAATATTTCAGTGAATCGATTTTATATAAAATATAATAATAAAAAATTAATTTATTCAAATAATTATAATTATAAAATGTTAATGTTTTACATAAATTAATCGATTTTTGTTAAGAAAAAATAATAAATATCAAAGTAAACTATTGTACTGTCACTTGATATTTATTAACAACAATTTCCCAACCAAAATATCTAAAGACTTCCTATTTATTAAACATAAATACAATGCAAACAGCTTAATTGAAAATTCCTTAAATAAGACAATTAAATCAAAAATTTCATATAAAATTTTTGCAAAAAGAAAATTTATCAAAAAAAAAAAAAAAAAAAAAA
>MINK01172941.1:12145-22841 GCA_001735545.1 Phormia regina
CTCTATAAAATATTAATTTCCTATAAAAATTCAATTTATCGAAAAGATAATTTTTGTATTTAGACACTAGCAGGATAGAATGTATTTTCTAATCCGTTACGATCTTCATTAGCATCCATGTGCCTTTTAACTCATGTGCCTTGTAGAATTAGAATACGTAACTTCATCATATTTGAAAAATTATTTCATTAATTGTCTTGAGCCTGAATACAATACAAAAATTATTAACTCATAAAAAGTTCGAAATAATATTAATCATTTACAAAAATTTATTGAAAAGTATTTTATTTAATTGAAGATTGTCGATAAATTTGTTGTTTGAAATTAATTAATTAACAGAAAAGAAAAAGAAATATTTGAACTCTAGAAAGCAAAAAAAAAAATCTATCTAAATTTAATTAAATAGCTAATAAAGTTGTACTTTTCGTAACTTTTAAATAAATCTTTGCAAAAGATTCTAAAATAGTAATAAATATAATTAAGATTAAAACATACAAACATACAAATATACAAAGTATTTTTTATTTATTTCATGATCTTGAAAATAAAAATTTAGTAGTCATCATAAAAATTTAACAACTTTACGATAAATATCGACTTAAAAATTTGCATTTAAACAAAATGTATTTACATTTTATTCGAATTTAATATCAAATATATCTGAAATTAGTAAACTTTTTTATTTAATTAAAAATCAAACTTTTATACAAATTAACTACAAAAAATCTTAAAGTTTTGTAAAGTTTTTCTTTTAATTTCTTCTTAAGCCAACAAGTAGAAATTATTTTTATTATTTTTTTTATTTCCTAGAAATTAATTTAAAAATAATTCTCTAGAAAATATTTAAAAAAAGCAAAATATATTTTATACTGAGGCCTCGATTATCCGTGATTTGATTAACCGGCAACGTCGATTATCCGGGAAGTTTTCTTTTAATTCGATTTACTGTGATTGCCTCTAATATAGGGGATTTAAGCATAATTTTTTTCCATTAATTAATTTGAAAAATATGAAAATATTAATTACATGTTTTTTTTTTATATGAATAAAATCCTTACATGTACTACATATGTACTACAATTGTTAATAATATAAAAAAAATATAATTAAACATTTGTAAAAATACTACTTAAAATTTCTACTCAATTAACTGGGAAAATTTATTATACAGAATGTTTCTGGTGCCGACCAATACGGATTGTCGAGGTCTCACTGTATATATTTATATATATTTCTTTAATATTATTGTTGTTAATATACAATTTTTCATTTTTTTTTATATTGCAGTTGACACCCAACAATTTAACTTGTTTTTTATTCTGCGAATTTATTGTTTTAAATCTTCATTATTATTATTATTTTTTTCAAATTTGATGGGAAAATTATGTAAATTTATTTTTGTTAATAAAATGTTTTGTTTTTATTGTTTTGCTTTTTGTTTTTTATTTATTTTATTATTATTTTTTTTATTTGTTTGTATATTTAATCTCAATGTCAGTTATAAAATGCGTAAACTAAGACCTTAATTTAAATAGAAAGTTTTTCTATGCCAAAATATAAATAAAACAAAAATTTGTTATATTTTTTTAATGAAAATCTATTATTAAATAAACCATTGAATTATAGTAAAAGTGTTCACGATATTGTATTATTTTTTTTTTAATTTGTTTTTACTTGTCGGATATATTTTTAATTATAATTATTTATTATTATTATTTAATTTATTTGCTTACTTTTGCTTAAATCAAACTAAATTCTTCCATTATTTTTATTTCTTTTTTTGTTTTTTAATTAACAAAAAAAGTGTTAATACATATTTTTTTTTTGTAATCCAGTGAAATCCGAATAATTAAAATATCATCTCAAGGTTTAAATAAGTGTTGCATAGTAAAATAATTTTGTGTTTCTAAAGAAATTCTTTGGTGGCCGTTAATTAAAGTATTTGCTTTAATTTCATCTTTAGCAAATAAATTATTTATTCTATTTTCAACTTATGAATATTTTATTGCGGTTTAAAAACTAGCTGCTTAAATTTCGTTTAGTTTTTTTTTTTTACTTAAAAATTGTAAAAAGTTTTTTCATTTATTTATTTTTTATATATAAAAAAAAAAAAAACAAATAACTTTTCCATCCAACATAAGTTGTTCTGAAGGTTTAATAGTTATTTGCTCAATTAAATATTTGTTCATTTAAATAATTTAGTTTTTTGTTTTTAATATTTTGTCTTAAGTTCTATTATATTTTAATAACTTTGAAAGAGATTCTAGTTCTGTAAAGAAATATCTACAACCTTTTAACATAAATCACAGTAATAAATTATTGATTTTTTAATATAATTTTGACTTGTTGTAATCTTTTAAAATTTAATTTAATTATACACTGGAAAAAGTTTCGAAAAATAATTCATCAGAATTTTACAACGATTTCAAATAGTTTTTTATTAAATAAATTACTCAAAAATAAGAGTATTCATATTTTACAAAGCAAAATCGGACATACAATTAAATTAATCTTTGAATTTTTATCACTCGAATAATTGGTGCAATTAAAAAAGTATTTCGAATAATTTTTACATTTGATAAATGATTTAATTACCATAAGATGTAAAAATATTTTTACTTTACATATAATACATATAAAAATATAAAATCTGTGTAGATTTTAGTTATCAACAATATATTTTAATTTTCTTCTGAATTTGGTACTAATATATATATGTAAATATATGTACATTTTTTGTTATTAATCCTTAAAGCATTTGGATTATTTTTAATGCAACTATGCTTTTATGTCCTGGTATTCTTTTGTTATAAACTTAATATTTGTTTGTTTAATTAGTGAAAACAATAGTCTTTTCTATTCAACTGCTGTTAACAGAACATAAATAAAAATAATTGCGAAACACTTAAGCCTAAATATACGGAGTTTTATTAATATAAAATTTATATAACAAAGAAATAATTTTTGATTAATTAATCTATAAAAAATGTCGCACATTCATATTAATTATAATAATAATTATTATTATTTTTTTTTTTTTTTTCATAAAATATGTAAAATTGAATTTGGTGTAGTAATAGATATGTACGTTCATACATACATGCATACAATACATATTTCAAATGCTATGAATTCTGCTTTCAATTTTGAGAATAAAAAATTAAATAGGTATCTACATATACATATGTATGTACATATATGTAAATGGCAAAGTATTGTTTTTTTTTTTGTTCATAAAAAATGGAAATTGAAAAAAAAGAAACATAAATACGGAAAATTTGCTTGGTTACTTTTTCCTACAACTGTGATTACTGATTGACTGTTTTTTTTATTAAGAATTCATAAAAATTTGTTCATTGTTTTGTATATATATGTACTAGAGACATGCAAAGTATGTCTTATAAGACATTAAAAGCTACTTGTTTTTTTTTTTTTTCAAGTGTTATAAGTCAGTCTGTGAGCGGAGAAATTGCTTGCTCTTTTCAACTTTATGAGCAAGTGGTGTGTGTCTTGTGATAGCGTAGCAATATGACTTAAAAGTGAGGTTGCTTTTTTGAACAAGACTTTGAACCACTTGTTTGCTTTAATAGAATAAAATTTTGTCTGTTTTCTTTGCATGTTTTTATATGAGCAATATATATGTGTGTTATTAAAAATAAATATTTAAAGGGTTTCAAATTAGTTTTTCTGTGATGCACCGTATAATGTAAATTTTTTTATAAAACCACGTATTAAAAGTCTTAAAATATTCATTTATAATTATAACATAAGTTGGAAACGAATTGAAGATTCCAAAATAAAAGCATTTTTCACGGAATTTGGAAGTCTGTGTCATTACTTTAAAATTTCATATATTCCCATTTATTTTTAAGATAGAATAATGTATTTAATGATTACTTAGTTTTGCAAATGTAAATTAAATGTCACGCCATAAAGTCTATCATAATATAAATAAGTGAAAATTTAGAAAAAAAAACTTATGAACATACAATTAATTATAAATTTAAAGTTATTTATTTATGAAGAAATACTATGATTAAAAACTTTCTAAATTATGTAACTGACAGTTTCATATTTTTAATAACTTTAATTTCTAGGTCTCCATTACTTTTTTAATTCTTAATTAACAATATTTTTTAATTACTATATAAATAAACCCTTTTACATTTATTCCTTGAACACATTGTGAAGGTTTTTGGCTACACACAACAAAAAAAAAATATTAAGATCACTAAAATGATTTAAATTTTAAATAATTTCTCAAAATCTTATATGATTTGCCATACCACTTGTTTGCGACAAATGCTTTGAACCGCTTGATTTGCAGTCGCGCTTACACACCACGCACTCACTTTGCTTCTGGCAGCGAACCGTACGAACAGTAGTTACCCAGCAAAAATTGCTGCATACCCTACATGCTTCAAGAAGGCATGATTTTTGTTCGTGATGTCCCACTTGGTAGGGCTCTTTGCTGCGCTATGTATTAGGTTCATACATGCCTTTATTATGCGCATTTTAAGGCATCATATCTGTGATGATATCATGCCTCTTTTATGTGAATCTTTTAGAGATCCCAGAAGCTATAAAATCATGCCTTAATTATTATTATTATTTCCATTGATTTGATTTGTTTTATAAAAAAATAATATTCACGAAAAATTAACAAAGCTTTAGTTACCATTTTAAGCAAAATTCCTTAAAGTTGTATTCAAAAACGATGATTTGCTTAACATATAACTTCCAATATTTTAATATTGCTTCGACCCTACTTTTTTAAGGCTCTTTTAAGATTGTGTCTGTTACATTTATCAAGAATAATAATTTTTTTTATTTATTCGTAAATTTTTGACAAAAGTGTCCGGATGTAGAAATTTATTGCAAAATTTAAGATGTGTCAGTGTAGCTATTTAAAAACGTATTAAATTAATTGCCGAACAAGGTAATAATTTCTGTAATTATTTATAATCTATAGACATATTTTAAAATATTTTATATTAAAATCATAAACATAAAAAGGATAAAGTATATTCTAGGTGCTTTTGAATAAAATACCAACATTCCGGCTGCCGGTACGTCAACTCAATCTTTGCCACAATCGCATATATCGAAGATTTTCATTGTTTTCTATTACCACGTAATTCCAAATAGAACATTAATATATACACGTCTTAGGTTATGGTGTAAATAATCTATTATATCAACTTATATTCGTTATTCGGATGCATATAACTACATTCAACAAAAATGAAAGAAAGAATATTGAGGCTTTTCCCGCAAAAGAAAAATATATTTATGATTAAAAATGTTTACTAGGACATCAAAAATAATTATAGAATAAAACAGTCAACTAATAATTTATTCTTACTGCTAACAACACTGACAATAAGAGTGAGAAAGAAAATGAGAAGGATTGCCCACATAAAGAAAAAAAAAAAAAACAGTTAATTTGTTAGTAAACACAGTAAATATATTTTTGAATACGATTTTCTTAATAAATACATTAAGATTTTAATTGCGTATTAGCTAGCATGTACATCAAACATAAATTAAAAACTTTTTGTAAATACGACTGTTTAGTTTAAACTTCAGTTATTTTCGGAAAAAAAAAATACATATTTTTCTGAAATTTTAAGGTTATGTAGAAATGGAGTATTTAAAAAGAATACTCCTTCCTTTCTACATATTTGCTTAGATACGCGCCAATTTCACCTACAGTATGACAATATTATTTTAAAAAAATTTGTAAGTCTATGAAAATTGGTGTTGCCAGTTGTTTTTTTATTATTTTTATTTCTATTTCAAATATTCGTAACGCAAGGTAATGTAACCATAGGGACACATCAGTCTTTGCCAGTTTTATATTATAATAACTTTCATAGCTTTTAGGATAAAACATTAACGACATTCAGACCTACTAGAGGGTTGTATTCAACTTATACTCAGTGTACTTCGCTTTAAAAAAACTTTCGAAATTTTTGCTGTAAAACTACAATATACCTGGCAACACTGGTATGTGTTTATTGTCAGTAGGAGTATAGTTACTTTGGCATTTTAGTAATGTTGAGAATGAGGATGCTACAAAACTCAGTAGTGAAAAAAAAAATCGTTAACTGAAATGTAAACAGTGGTTTAACGAATATAATTCTTTGAATGATGAAATTTTCCTTATTATAATTTTATTTTTTAGTATTAAATTTATACATCTACAGAAAAAGGTATTTTCGAAAACAAAATCAGTCAATTAATAATCAGAATTTAAAGAAGATTTCAATTTTTTATAATTTATTGAATTAAAAAAAGTGTTCTAACAAATTAAATTAATTTTTTATAATAGATCATTTGGACATTTTTATTATACAAAAAAAAAAAAAAAAAATATTACCGTCTTAAATTTATTTTGGTATAATTTTATTTTCTATACACATTTTTAATACATTTAATCATCTATTTGATTGATTTCATTAATTGATTAATTGGAAATATTTTTTTCTTTGTTTCTCATTTTTTTTTTATATTTTTAGTAATTGATTAAATCATTTTGTTGAGAGGTGCAAAATTCAGCAAATGTTTAATTGAATGAATTATTTTCATATATTTTTTGTGAATGTAATTTTTATTTTGTTAAGGATTTTTCTTTTCCTTTAAAAATATATATAAAAAAATGACTAAAGCCATTTGTATTTCATACGACGATATTATATTTCATTGGCAGTTTCTTTTTTTATATTGAAGTCTATTTTTTTAATTCAATCATTGTATTTTTCTACCATTACATGTATATATGATGTTTTTATTACTATTGAAAAATATATGGTTATTACTATAAATTATTTGCTATATCAAGGGAACATTTTCTTACTCCTTCATGGTATTTTCATTGTAAAAAATTTATATTTTTCTTATACACTATTTTATTAACGACAACTCTATTGTAATTGAACAATCATTTTATTTTTTATACATATTACATATAATTATAGAGTAGTTTTTTTTTTTTTTGTAAAATAAGTAAAAAAAAAATTAAATTTTAATAAAATTATTATGCTGCATGCCATTTGAAGGTTAAAAACTAAGATATCACTTAGTTTTATCAATGGATTTTCTGATTAATTTTCTTATGTATTCATATTGCTAAATATATTGTTTCTATAAACGCTATTTTATCTAGTTTATTTTTTAATGTTTAATAAATTTATAAAAATGTTAGTTTTTGTTAAACGTCATTGTATGACGTACATTTGTTTTAAGTGTTAAGAATATAAATAAATAAAAAAAATCATAAAAACAATACGTCACAATTTTTGCAAAGTGATTTTTTATAAATAATATCTAAATAAATTATAAAAGTAAACAATTAATCTTTTAAGTAGCATCTATTATTAGTGAAAATTGATGGATGGATGGATGGATAAAAATGCAAATATATCCTTTAATTTAAATATATTTTGTTTTTGTATTTTTCGAACAATCTTCTAGTAGTCACTAAAAAGTGGCGTCCTGTAGATTATCAACAAATTTATATTACAAATGTTTGAAAGGTTGTTATACATGCACTCAGACATACATGCCCCAAGGTGCATGTGTCTTATTATTCATAAAAGAAATTTGAGCAGCAACAAACATTTCTTAAATAAAAATAATAAAAAAAACTATAGTTGCAAAATTAAAACAAAGAAAATTTGTCATAATATTTTTACAACACAAGAAGAAAAATTGTTCATGTGCTATATGAGTCCGACCAAAGAGTAACAAGAGACGAAACTAATGGTTAAAAACCCTAAGTCGGTTGTCAAAAACATAACTCATTCAACAACAAAATCAAATATATTTTGTTTTTGCCAAAAGAAAAAAAAAATACATTTTTGTATACAAAACAAAAATTTTGTTTAATTGCCAATCGAGAATTTCGTCTCAATATGTTAATCTATGATTCCGAAAAAATTTTGTGTGCGAGACTAAAACATGAATTTATTATTTATTGACAATACTAAAAAATAATTTTAGTAGGAATTGTAAAAAAAAAAAAATAATATAAATAAATATTTTAAGTATTTTTTTTTTCTTTGCTGGCAACAGATATTTATTGGAAAATGGTGATAAATATAGTTGTAGTAAAATCAAATCCTGGCAAGAATATTTTGATTTTGGATAATTTCTTTTAAAATATTGGAAATCATTTCTAATGGGAAAAATTAAAAAAAAAATGCAATTTTTGACCTTACCATCTCCGATTTCTTTGAAATTAAGTATACACCTTCAATACAAAATACGTCAATACGAAATTTAAAGTTCTTAAATAATTCAAATTCGTTAGATTTTATCGCGGTTCAAAGTTCACTTTTTTCAGATTTTTTTTCTCCGGACCTATTAAAAAAAAAAAAAAATAAAAATAAAAAAAGAAATCATAGTGGGACCATGATGTTGAGAACATTAACATTAATTAAAAATTAATTAATTATTTATTGAAAATTACGAATGTTAATAAAAAAAAAACTTTAAAATTTAGCTTATTATTAATAATTCTATTTCATTAATTTGAGAAATGGTGGAACAATATAAATAGCTTTAAAAAAGTAATGCTTGAAAAAGGATTCTTGGTGCGACCAAATGAAAATATTTGGACAATAAATCCGCGATCTCTAATGCACTGTTTCGTTTGATGATGAATAATTTAGATGTTACAAGGTATCTATTTATGATTTTCGGTTTTTAGTCTTAGTCTTGTATAATTTTCAAATATTGCAATTTTTCTTTATTAATATTTTTAGAAATTAAAAGAAACTATAAAAGTGTATTAGTTTAAGCAGCAATATCTTGGAGACCACTTAACGGATTAAGTCAATTTTAAATTGTAATATTATCATCTTCAAGTGAAAGATTTTGAAAATTTTAAAAATTTTGAACAACATTTTTTATATGCAATTATCATTAATTATATACCACCATAGATTTATGGCTTTTTTAGGTTTTTTAGAAAATATTACATTTTTTCATTTCAAATAAAATGCAAACTTTTTCAGAAAAATATTTAGAAACTAAATTCATTAAGCAATACTTTGAGCCAAAGATTGTTTAAATCGAATAAATAGGTTCGGAGATATATTTGAACCGTAATAAAATGTAAACTATAACGAATTACAAAAATTTTGAAGAACTTCAAATTTTGTATTGATGTTCATCTGGTGTTCGAAATTTTTTTGTTTTCTCTCTAATATAATAGAAACTTTGAAAATGTTGAATGATTTATCAAATATTAAAACTATTGCAATAACTTTTTTAATTGCGTCAATTATTTAGTTAATTCAAATTCAAATTTTCTAATAATTTTTACCGAAAATAAAGTAATTAATCGCCTTTTAAATATTTTTCTAAGTGTATAAATAAATAAATTAATCAATTACAAATAAAATTAACGATTCATTTTAAAAAATCAATATTAATAATTTAATTTTTTTAATATTTTAAATTTAAATAAATAAATTGAATACGTAATTGAATTTGATTGATTTTTCTAACTAAAATTTTAATTTATTTAATTACTTCGATTTTATTAATAAGAAAATATATATAAAACAAAAAATATTAAAATTGTAATTAATAATTTTGAAATTGTATCGAAAATATTTTTTCAAAGTGTACATATATTTTTTTTTTTTTAATTTTATAACCTTTAACAATTGTGGTTTAGATTAATAGAAATTTATTGGCAATTCGTCATCCCTAGGGTCCGGGGTGTTAAAACAGTTTTGTATTTTTGTTGTAATGCATTGACAATTGTCCAAAGTTGTTAATGCTTCAAAATATTGTTTTTGCTTTTCAAACAAAAAATGTTTCCTAAAATATATTTTTTTATGAAATGAAAGCACACTTTGTAAATCTTTTAATTGTAAATTAAATTTGACTTTAATATTTTTTTTAAACTACTTTTATTAAGTCCTTGTTATAGGTACATATTTATAAACAAAATATTAATAAATTATTATTCTTATATATAAAAAACTAATATTATATTTTTATTTCTTTTTTTTTTTTTGTCTTTTTAGCAATAATTTAATATTTAAGGTAAATATAAATTAAATTTTTATTATCATTTAAATAATGACACGTTTTTTGAAATGCTTTTAATACAAGTTTGCACGTTTTATTTTTAAAACAGCTGGTCGTAAATATTTATATTTGTAAATTAAAAAAATTATGATCATGTTAATTATTTCAAATTTGTATATTTTTGTTATTTGGCGTTAATAAAAAAAAGTAAATTGTTAAAAATAATCTTCTAAGAAATAATTTGTTTAAATTATATAAGATTATTTTGAACTTATTAATTACTTCTCTGACGTAAAGTAGTGAAATTGGTGGTCACTTCATCTTCACTTCATTTTAAATTTTAACAATATTCCTGTTACATCAATCTTTTATTTTCCAAAAATTATTCTTTTAATCTAATAGACATTTTATATTAATTCAAACACACATACACATACATACATATATACACATGAATAAATAACGTTTATCTGCATTTAAATGTCATATTTATTTAGTTAATACTACTTCGTTATAATCATAAAAATAAATTTATTTTCATTATAAAAATTTTGCGACAAATAGAAAAAGTATGTATATATATATGTATATATATATATATTATTTTACACTATAAACATATTTCAAAAAATAAACGCTTATTCGTTTC
>MINK01172942.1:0-17726 GCA_001735545.1 Phormia regina
AGTACCATCAGAACAAAAAGGTACCATAAAATCTCCTCTTATGGGTTCACATTCATTTAAGACTACATATCATTAATTTCATCATTCAAGGTTCATAATTATAAAAAAATATCAAAAAGTACCATTAGAAGAATAAAAAAGTACCATAAAGATCACTCTTGTAAATTCTTTCCCATATAGGACCATGTATATTTAATTTCATATTTCAGGTGAAATATTTTAGGAAATTCAAAAAGTACCATTAGAAGAACAAAAAAAGTACCATAAAGTCCTCTGTGTTGGATTTTCATTCACTTAGGACCACATAACCCTAATATCATGTTTTTAAAAATTTTAGAAAATTCAAAAAGTACCATTCAAATTACAAAAAAGTACCACAAAGTCCCCTGTTACGGATTCTCATTCACTTAGGACCATTAGGGTTAATTGCATGATTCTAGATTCATAATTTTAGAAAATTCAAAAAGTTCCTTTCAAATAACAAAAAAGTTGCACAAAGTCCCCTCTTATAAATTCTCATTAACTAAGGACCACATATCCCAATTTTTATTTTTCTAAGTTCATAATTATAGAAATTTCAAAATAGTTCCACAAAGTCCCTTCTTAGGGATTCTTATTAACTAAAGACCACATATTCCTAATTTCATGTTTCTAGGTTCATAACTATAGAAAATTCAAAGAGTATCATTCGAAGAACGAAAAAGTACCACAAAGTCCCCCTTTGTGAATTCTTTCCAACTTCGGACCATAAGTATTTAATTTCATGTTTCTAAGTTAAATATTAGAGAAAATTCAAAAAAGTACCATTAGAAGAAAAAAAGTCCCTCCTATTGATTTCTTACTCATAGGACCATATATCTTTAAGTACCACGAATTCCACTTTTGTGAATTCTAATCCTCATAGGACTACATTTACTTAATCTTGTGTTTCTAAGTTTAATGTAATTGAAAATTCATTATTAAGTTTGAATAAAATGTAATTTTCCGAATTTACCACTTTTTTGGTACCTTTTTTTACCCATCGATGTTTTAAAAATTGTATTCCAAAAAATTTCTAAATTGCAGTAGTATCCCATATTAAATTCCTCATATGAATATTTCACTAAATATGTTTTATGAAAAAAGTACCAAAAATAGGTACGATTTTTACCCCTTAAACATTTGAATTTCTAAAAAGTACTGAATTTTTATTTCTCATTTTTTGATAAGTTATGAATAGGACATAAACTTTATCTCTATGTTCATTGGTTTCAAAGATACATATGATGACAAAAAAAAAGTACCAAAATACAGTTTTTATCCGTTTTCTCCCTAAAACGGTTGTTTTTTTTTTTAAGTACCAGACACTTGTCAAATTATTTTTTAAATGACGAACACAAACTATTCAACTTTTTTTGTATCATTATTGCAAATTATAAGGTTACCGATTTTTCCCATTTTTACCCTTTTTACTCCCTAAACATTCGAATTTCCAAAAATCAAGTCTTAGTGGATTTATACGTTCCAAATTTCGTCTCACTAGCTTTAGCCGTTTGGGCTGTAGGATGATGAATCAGTCAGTCAGTCAGTAATGTTACTCTTTTATATATAGATTTATTTATTGAGTGAAAAATAGTACTATTTTTGAAAATGATTACTACTTTCAAAAATGTGGTGCTTTTATGAAAAATATTTCGCTTTGGTAAAATTATCACTTCTCTAGAAGAATGTAATCTAGAGCTGTGATGAACAGTTAATTTTGAAATAGAAAATTTACCCTTAAAAAAATTGTGATAGTTTTTACAAATATTTATCCTCCTCTAAAATTTATTTTTATTTTATTATTTTATTTTTTTTTTTTTAAATTTCTTTTTTATAATTAATACTTTTTGGAATATTGGGGGTTTGACAAATTGTTAGTTGTCCTTAAAATAGATATTTTTAATTGATACTTTTCATTTAAAAAATAAAGTTTTTTAATTGATACATTGTTTTGATGAATCATACTTCTTAAATAAAAATACTTTATTTAGAAAAATGGTACTTTTTTGGAAAAATATATATTTTGTTTTATTAATTTTAATTTTTTTTTTATTAATTTTTAAGTTTTATAGTACCTTTCTGAAAACTTAATGCCTTTTTCGAAAATTTACCCTTTTTTTAATTAGCATTTTAAAAATTAGTACTTTTATACGATTAAATAGATCAATCCCCAAAAATAATTGTTTTTTTTTTCGAGAAAACTTTTTAATAAATTACTAAAAGATTATGTTTTTTTTTTTTTTTTAATTAATACATAGTTTTGAAAATTGGTACTTTTTGTTTGTTATATTGTACTTATTTAAGGACATATATATTTTTTTTAAACATATGTATTTTTTTTTTTAATTTCTATTTATTTTATTGAAAAATTGTTATTGCTTTATTTATTGGTAACTTTGTACCTTTTTCGAAAATTTACCCTTTTTTAAAAAATAGTATTCATAGAAATATTTTTCGAAGAATAGTACCCATTTTTAATACCATTCCTATTAAATTTAGAATGCCCATTAAAAACATCTTAAAAAAAATATATATTTTTCTTTTAAGAAAACTTA
Organism: Phormia regina; assembly: GCA_001735545.1. NCBI lineage: Eukaryota > Metazoa > Arthropoda > Insecta > Diptera > Calliphoridae > Phormia > Phormia regina. The sequence goes on from MINK01172942.1 coordinate 2,577, forward strand.
TTATTTTTTTATTGTAATATTATATTTTTCATCCCACTGTATCTTATATAGTTTTTCCTGTAGTTTATGACATTTGTGTAAATTTATTTAATGTTCTTTGGTTTTTGTAATTGTTTTGTTCTTATGAGCGTGGAATAAATTATCAAATAATTTGGCTAGAAAACAAACTTCTCACACTTTTACTTTCTTACATATACATACACACACTCACACTTAAAGTAAACATTTATTACTGTAACAGTTACTTTTTTAATAGGCGCGCAATGCGGATATTTGCTATTTCCGCATCCTTAACCACAAAATTTTTTCTTAAATGGTGTGTGTATGTGTGACAGCATATATACACACTTGTAGACACAAACACACACATATTCACGCAAAAAATTATTTAGTAAGGAAATCTTACAAAACTGTGTTAAATTGTAAGAACAATAAGAAAAAAAATAATAATAAATAAATTTTTCTTAATAGAAAATTAAGGCTTGAAAAGAAAGGGATAGGATTGAAATATTTTAGAGGAGCAGGTAGAAAGGAAATAATAATTTGAAGGGAATAGGATTTGAGTTTGGTTTCAGGAAAGGTGTTCAGTTATTTAAACCTTATTTGGGTTTTAATTAATTAAAAAAAATACTTCTAATGGGAACAAAAAATTGCTTCGAATTTTTTCTTTTCTTTTATATTTTTCCCAATATTAATTTTGTTTAAGTCCTTTCTAAGACAATCTTATAAGAAAGTCTAGTGCTGTTTGATATTTATTAGAAATTTCCTATTGGGTTTTAGTTATTTTTAATAAAAAACTGTTGCTTGTAAAAATAATTATTATAAAAAATAAACAAAGAAAACTATATTATGCTTATGGCATATTGAAACATATATATTTATAATAATAAAAATTTTCACATGCAAACAATTTAAAACAAACAGACAAATTTTGTTATAACAGCCCCAAGGCCTTATAATAAATAAAAGTAAATAAAAACAAGAAAAATATTTAAAAAATATATATAAAAACTCATCAATCAAAATAATTAAACACAATTTCAAATCACTATCAGCCTAAAATAAAAATACCTCCTAAAAGTATACTTTACTTTAAACAACAATATCAATAAACATAAACAAACAAAACTATACAACAAATATTTATACTAAATAAACAAATAAAAACAACAACAATAACAAAAATCAAAAACAATTATTGTTCATTTACACTCGACTTTTTATTTATTTATAAAAAAATAACAAAAAAAACAAAAAAAAACAAATCAAAAATCATGAATTTAATGTTTCGTAAGAATTTCCGTGAGGGTGCCAGCGGTAAAACCGGTGGTGGCGGTACAAAATTACAAACAAAAGCGAATCGTACAAAACGTTCACGCGATATGGGTCTCTCATCACAACCGGAGGATATACACTATAGGACTCATCTATTTTTTTCACCCAATCGTGCCGGCTATGATGTGGGCGAAGGTAGGCGCTCACTCAAAACAAAACAAAATAAATATAATACAAATACAAAAAAATATGCATACACACATATATATACACATACACATACATATACATATATATATAAAACAATTTGTGTTCTTTTTTGTTGTTGTTTTTTTTAAACAATATTTCAAAAGGAAAATTATATATAAAAAAAGAAATAAGAAAGAACATAAAAAAACCTACCACACTGCATTAAAGAAAAATTATTAACAAAAGTATTAATACACTCTCAAAGGCCAAAATACATAAACAGAAAAAAATAAATTATTAAAAAAAAAGAGTAAAACTTATTAATAACAAAAAGCTTACTAAACTAAGGCTTCTGACAACTGGGTGTTTAGGTAAGGGAGTAAAAAGAGAAATAAATGCTTTATTAAAGGTTCCCATTTCCCCCTCTTTCTCTTTCTGATACATAAAGAAAATACTGAGGTTGTTTTTAAATAACTCTGCTAAACGCTACACAGTGGTTTTAAAAGGCTTTATTTTGGTCATAATGCTATAACTTTTGAAACGTTAAAGATATCTCAATAAAATTCCACTTGATTGGAGCTCAGGTGTTTCTAAGTTGATTTGGAGGTTTACAAATTCCTAGCGGATCATGGGGGTTGAGGATATCCTTCCAAATTTGACCATTTTGGTTACATAATATTCTTTTTTTTGTTTTTTTTTTTTTATCGTCAAAACTTAATTTATGATGTAAAGGAAAAGAAATTTAACATATTGATAGTTTTTGTAAATCTCTATAAAAAATATACTTTCCTGAGAAGGTTATCTGTTTTAGTTCCAGTGCTATTCAGTCTGAAATAAATGTTTACCTAATTTTAGTTTTTTAAACATGATGGGCTTAATATTTCCCCCTACAATTAAAAAAAAAAATCCTCCAGATTTCTTACAAAATTCTAAACAATATTCCTGCCAAATCATATAAATATATGAATCGGTTAAGATGTTGTATTAATCTTAAATTGAAAAATACAGTAAATCTGTGTAAAATAAATCCGCAACAGTTTGAAGCAAACATCTGCCCACAAGCCCTATCCCAACTTTGTCAATGAAAATAATAATAAATAATTTTCTTTTTTTTATTAAATTCTCAAATTGCAAAACTGGTATTGACTTTAAATTATTTTAATAATATATTTCTATATATTAGGTAAACACTAGGGTATCCAATTAATCGGGGTTTCATATTAATCGGTTTATTTGACAAATAATTATTCGAAGTTATAAGTTGATCGGTCAATAACCGATTAATGACAAATTATTCGATTAACCGAATAGTTGTTAAATGTAATCCTTTGAAGTAGTTTATTCTATTAATTCTGTCAGGTTCCAGTAAAAACATAAGATACATAAGGAACTAAACTTTGAATCCAGAAGAAGTGCAAATTCGGATGACTTTAACATAGGTTTGTCATTGGAAAATGTCGTGAAGAATGAAATTATATTTTATTGCATCTTTTTATGTTATTTGCATTACTTCTTAAGTACAAATTATTAAGTGTCTAAAAATGTCTTCAACACACTACTATCTCTTGCCGCAATTCTGAGTTTATAGGAGAGGGAGGAGAAGAGATTTTACATTATCTTTACCTCTATCGTCTACAAAGTCAGTTAATCGGTTGTTCGAACCAAATTATTCGGTTTATTGGTTATTCGAACAGTTAATCGACCAAAGTTAATCGGATAACCGAATGGCGGTTAATCGATTGCATATCCTAGTAAACACCCCAAATAATATTTTCTTACGGACAGCCCTTGCAACGACTCACAGTGGTCACAAAAACGGAATTTTTTTTTAAATAATTCTGTAACTTTAGAACTGCTAGATGTATTTGAATGAAATTTCACCTGGGCAGTCCTGAGGTATATGAGAATTGATGTGAAGGAGGACAGGTTTGGGGGACGAGGAGTGGACCTCCAAAGTTGGTCAACTCGAATATGAACATTATTAAAAAATCGCCAAAATTTTATTTATGATTTGATTGAAAACAATTTATGCACACAGATAGTCCTTATAATTCTCTATAAAAATACATTACATATGTGGGATATCTCTTTTACTTTTACAGATATTTTGACCAAATTAAAATTTTTACCCATTTTTGGTCATGTTTTTTTAGTTTTTCTTTCTAATTTGGCAACAGCAATTTGTCTCCTAAAATTTTTTTAAAATATTCTCTAGATTCTATACAAAATTCTAAACAATTTTTGTGCAATGATCATATGTATACTTATGTGGTTTAGATAAAAAATTATATTATTTTGAATAAGAGAATTTGAAAATTATTGTGATATTTTGTGATTTTTTTGAAAAAAGATGGTAAAATTTTTTAATTTTAAAACCCATTATTTTCCTCTGGACCATACATTTTTTTCATGTTTCTAAAAGAATGCTTAATATAAATGCATGTAAAATAAATCCAAAAGCAGTGGGGGAAACAGTCTTCCCACTAGCCTTATCAGAATTTCGTTAATTTTAATTTTTGTGTTTTTTTTTATTTTTATGGAGCACAAAAATGTCAAAGCTGATATTAAAAGAAAAGTACCTTAAAAAGTTAGCTCCATATGTTGGCTAATCACACAAAGAATGTTAAATAAGCCACGCCTCTTATAACGACAGGGTGACCATTTTACTGAAAAGATAACATTTTTGAAGTAAGTTTTCTCCCAATTGGAATTTTCGGTATTTCGGAGTAAAAAAATGGGAATATATTTATATTCTTCTTTTAAGTACAACATTTTTTATATTGTAGCTTAAAGAATATAGATGTTATTTAAGTTCAAGTATCAAATTTTTTCTTCGAAAAATAACACCAAATATTTTTCGTTTATTAATAAATTTAATGAAAACAATAGTTTGAATACTTTATTATTTATATATAATTATTTTTCAAGTAATAATCTTTCCAATGATACCAAATACTTGCGTAAATACTTTACACGATCGTTTGGAAACTAACTGAAACTTGACCCTCCTTTAGCGAAATGTGCACATTTTCCTTCATATCTGTTTCAAAATGTTTTTTAAATAATTTTCTGTAACTTTTGAATGAATAAATATATTTCAATAAAATTTCACATAGTTATTACTGAGATATTTTCCACTCTTTTTTGGAGGAGAACAAGTTTCTAGCTGCTCTGTGAGCAGGGCGGAGGACCTCCAAAATTGGTATATAAGAAATAATTAAAGGAGATATACAGTTTCTAAGTTTCTTCTTCTGTACACAGGCCAGGTAGATACTTGTTGTGCTCCTAAAAAATATTTAGAAAACAGCTCAAATATAATTGTGTGAAAAAAAGTATTTTGGAACCACTGTTCGCTAGGTTCATTACCAGTTATTCATTTTTTTCTAAAGACCTAATGTAGCCATTTATAATTGTTGCAACACAATTAGAGCGTTAGGCGATTAAACGTTAAAGTGAGTGTAAACTATTTAAAAAAATAAGTGTTAACATTAAAACAAATTTGTTTTTTAAAGGTGTTTTAAATAAACAAAATACAGCAAACTTTTAATAAACGTTTGTGAAAATGCTACAAAAAAAAACTAGCAATTACAAAAGCAAAAAATACAATTAAAACTACAAACGTTAGGGCGACATGTGTAATTTTAAAAAGCAGCGAAAAAAATAGAAATTAATAGATATCTTCTTAAATATCAAACCGATTTTAATGAAACTTGTTATAGCTATAGAAAAGGAGTTAGACTTTCACTATAATACTTTTGAAAATATGAGCTGATTTCAAGTATTTCAACATTTCTAGTCTACTTAAAAAAGCAAAGAAAAAATAGTCATATTGTACCATATTAATTCCTATATCTTAATAGCTATTTGGCTTTAAATATTTAATTCTTTATTTTTAACTTGACTCCGCCGTTTTTGGGCAAAATTTTTTTAATCAAAATTTAAAAGTAATGAAATTAAGCTTTTAAATAACTCAAGCTTAAAGCTTTATTCTGTTGTATTATTAATATTAAATTGTAATACATTATAATATATTTCGAAACTTTTAAGAAAATTAAAAATTACATTTCAATTAACTTTTGAAAGTATGGACAGAGGGATGGACTTTGTTATTTTGTAAATGTTTTACTAAGAAGGACTTTAAATATATTAATGTCTATATTTTAGGATTTCAAATTAATATAATTGAAACTACAAACAATACACAGTGTGGCCGTTGGATACAATTTTTTAATCGCTTGCCAAATTTTTGTTTCTGGTCCGATTTCCTATATCCCACTTTAAAGTTTATTAAGTGACGAAAAATTTAATTTTTTGTATATTTTTGCACAAACACACATTCGAACATTAGCTACGGGAACAAATTATTTATGTTGCTATGGCTGTTCGGTCCCTTTTCCAAAGTTAAATAACACTGTAAATAAATAAATGCTAAATAAAATCTATATTAATTAAGCTATCATTGTGAAATTTTAGTACAATAAAAAGATTTTCTCCTTAAAAGAAGAAGATAGATATATTCCCATTTGTTTTACTCCAAAATACCCAAAATTCCTGTTGGGAAAAAAAAACAAAAATTGACTTTTTTGTGTAAAATGGTCACCCTGTCGTTATAAGAGACGTGGCTTATTCAAAATTTTGTGTATATTTAGTCAACATATGGAGCTAACTTTCTAAGATATTTTTATTTAAATATCAGTTTTGACATTTTTGTGCTTCACAAAAAAAGACTAAAAACACAAAAATTGAACTTAACGGAATTCTAATAGGGCTAGCGGGTATACTGTTTAAAATTGATTTTCAGTTCCCCACTAGTGATAGTCACGCATCTAGAACATTTTGGCCAAAAATAGTATTGAGTTTAGTGTTGAAATATTTTAAAAAATGATTTAAAAACAAATCATCAAAATAACTCAAAAAAGTCTTCTAGGGAACAAAATTTCCATTGGAAAATTTTTTAAAATATTTTTCCATAATCATAGGTACCAACTTTTAATTTTTTTAATATTTATCCCACATTTAGCTAATTTTTACGCATCGTTTGCGAGGTTATCCTACATATATCTCGAAAAACGCTATTCTCGGGACACTCTAATGGACAGATGGATGGACATTGTTATTTCGTTAGTTTCTAATTTAGAAGAACTGACAATATACAAGTATATAGATTACAAAGTTTTACATATGAATGAATGAAAATACTTTTGGTAAAGAGTATTTAGTATATATGGTAATATTATAGAAGGATTTACAATATGTGCATAACGTATATATTACGTTATGCAAACTTTTCTTTATAGTTTTGATAAATTTACTAAAGAGTTTAATGTTTAAATTTTATAAAAATATTAAAGAAAATTTATAGAAATTTTCCCAAAATTTTTAAGTTTTTAATTTAAAAAAAATGAGATTAGATTTAGAAAGCAAAAAGAGTTAAATATTAATTTTAAATTAAATTACAAATTAGAAAAGCTTTTAAATAAAACAAGCTTAAAGCTTTGTTTATAAATAAGTTTTTCTTTGTCTATTGTTACCTTTAATTAAGATCAGTGATAGAAAAGTTGATGCCATAGTACTTTTTTTGATACTATTTAATCGAACTACTTCTTCGAACCATTTGATACTCTCAAACCTTCAGCTGGATACTTAACAATTCGAATTAAACATATAATTTTTAACACCTTTGACTCGTATTTACAATTATTATTAGTTAACATTGGCTTTTATTAAATGCTGGTGCTTTAAGTTCCAAAAAGATAATAAGTAGTTACAATAATTACCAAAACCTATAAGTTATTAGGCTCTGTAAAGCAAGTTTTAGAGAAAATTTTAAGATATCATATAAGAAATTATATTTTAACGATAAAGCCGAAGTTTATCTTAATAACAGGGCTATATATTGTTCGAATAATTTTCGGTCTCATTTTTGTTCGAATACTTCCACTGATTTTTAAACACGATTTCATTTTATTCTGTAAATTTAATGTAATTTAAATTATTTTTTAGTAGACCATAATTTCTTTTAATTTCACGGAGTTATGGACAATTTGATGGAATAGTCTTTTTCGTTACAAACATTTAGAATTTCTTTGTTGCACTCCATGTTTTTGTTATAGTAATGAACACAAAGAGGAAAAGGGCCAGAAAACAGCGGATGCACTGTATTTCCCTAGGAAAGTTGGAAGCCTTTTCCAAAGAAAAGAAGTTAATTTTTTCGCATATGCGTATTATTTTCCAAATCAACATTTTATTGGGAATTTTGACTTCTTTGATACGCGACATTTTACTGCCATAATCCCTGTAGCATAGAATTCCTGGTCAAGAAGTTGAAAAATGTCAGCCTGTACCAGTGTTTCATCATTTTCTATACAATAATCATAATTATGAAAAAAATCTGACTGAAGTTCAAAATCATTGCTTGTGTTCCTAGAAAGATTTTTTCAAAGAATTTTTCTTTTTATGACTCTTATCTCCTCTCAAAATCCTTTCCATTTCCAGGTATCCAGGTTTTTTGTATAATATTATAATCCAAGAAACAGTATTTTGTGACAGGACTGCTTTTCTAGCAATTGTTTTATATAACTGATATAATATTTCTGGAAAAATTGTAATTGTGTGTTTTGCCCCGGTTCACACACAGCAATTTTTCTTGCCGCAATTCTGAGTTTATAGAAGAGAGAGGAGAAGAGAATACTAAACTTTTACATTCTCTTTACTTCTGTCGTCTACAAAGTCAGAATTGCAGCAAGAAAAATTGCTATGTGTGAACACCGACTTAGATATTTTTTGTTCAATTTCCATATTAATAAAAACTAGTTTTTCTAATTCAATGAAATTTAACACATTTCCAGTGAATATAGTACATCAAAAGTAATAAGCCCAAGAGCATGAATGGATATTTTCGTGCGCAATCCTTACTTTCAGTAAAATTCAGTATAAAATAATTATCAAAAATTTTAATTTTAGTACTTTGAGGATGAAAAAAGTACTATTTGAAATTTATGTTGATACCGTAATAGGTTTTTATTTTCCATTCCTGATTAAGGTTATTTGAAGGAACTAGTTTTAAAGCATTCTCTATCACTCTCTCTCTCTCTCTCTCTCTCTTTAAGTTCACCCAGGAGGCCTTAAATATAAATACTAAACCTTACAATACCTTCAGAAAACTTTCAAAAACATACACTTACATCTTTTTTTGTTTTGGGATCCTTTACTAAAAACTAAAAATGTTTAAAAGAAATTAATAACAAATTGTAATTATTTAAAGCTAATTAAACAATTACTAAACACGAGCAAAACGAAAACAAAAGAAATTAAAATAAAAGTTTATAACAATTATAACAAACATCGGCAGGCTTCAAAGGCGTGAACGTTAAACTAACAGTAATTATTTTTTTTTATAACAGAAAACTATTAAAAAAAAATAAACTAAAATCTTTTAACAAAGAAATAAGAAAATAAAATAATTAAATAACAAACAGCTTTTACTCAATAACGTTTTGTTATAAAAAAAACTAAATAAATAACAACTAAACGTTTATTTAATCGAAAACGTTTAAACAAATGGCTCCATGTAAGTTTTAAAGAATGTCTTAAAAAAAAGAAAAATTTTAAAAATATATATTTATAAAATATAGAAAAACGCATAGTATTTATTAACAAAAAGCTACTAAAACCAGTTAACACATAAATGGCTCTAACTAACAAAAGCTCTTTCACTAATAAAAAAAATTAACTAAAAGCTTTAAATAAACTTTACTAATTAAAGCCTTTTGAAACACTTTATCAACACAGCAAAAATAAACTATGCACACCAAAACCCTCTTTTTTAAAATAAAACCTTTAAATATACCTTTAAATACACCTTTAAAATGTTAAACTTTATTACTGACACTTTTTAAACTATTTTTCCCTTTTCCTTATGCCACGCCCCCTGAATCCCACTATACAACTAAATGCATATGATTGTTAATGAATTTTGAAAAAAAAAAAAAAAACAAAAATCAAAATCAAATTAAATTAAAAAAAAAAACAAATGAAAAACAAATAACCAAAAACAAAAACCAAAAAAAAAAAAATCAACATTAGAACAACTCATTGCAGAACGTTGCAGTGGCTTTACACAAATATCCACAACCGCCGCCACCACGCTTCCTCTGCCCACCATGCAGCATGAAATGGATGCACCACAGCCTTTAGTTGATCGCAAACCCTCTGTATCGCTTTTGAGATGGAATAATGGCAGCTATAGCAACAACAACATTATCAACACCTCTGCCCATTTTATCAACAATACTAGCAGCAGTCTCAACAACAGCAACATAAATCTCAATATTACTCAAGTCTACAATAATAGCAGTCAACAACAACAGCAACAACAACAACAACAGATTTATACATCTAACAGTTCACGTAGTAGTTTTAGAAAACAAACAGATACCTCAAAGGGGGGTACGAGCTTACCGACAACATCCACTGCTGCTAGGCAAGGTTTGAATATGTTCTCAGCCCCCTAAAACAATTTTCTTTATATTTGTTAACATTTTTTAAAGAACAAAAATTATAAAATATATATATATTTTTTAAAAAAATTAACTCAAAATTGTTACTTTTAAATTAAAATGATTTTTGTTATGTTTTTTATTATTTTTTTGGTATTCAAAATTAACTTTGTTTGAAAAATTACCTTCCCTCTTAATGCCCCCGTCTAATTAATCATATTATGTTTAAACAGTTTTAATCATATTTTAATTTAGTAAATATTTAGTTAATTAAATATTAACATAAAAATTTAACTCCTAACTGTAATAGTCTTTAATACGTAAAGCTTTTTATTTGTAAAGCTTTTAATATGAAAGCTTTTATTTAATTAATAGTTAATAATAATTTAATTTTTGTTTTAAACTAACATTTTTTTTTGGAGCATTTTGAGTTAGAAAATTTTGTTGTTTGAAATAAAAATTAAATTTAAGTGAAACCAATCGCAAAAATTTTAACAATAAATCAGTATCTCCAAAACTATTCGGGCAGCACATTGGTTTAAAAGTTATTAAAAATGGCGCTTAGTTCGGAGAAACTTCTTATTACTGTAAAGTAAAAACGAGAGAAAAAGATATCCGGGAGGACATTTGTATGGAGGTTAGGTGAAATAATAGACCGATCATAACCAATTTCAATAGGCTTCGCCCCTGAACTATTAGATACCAGTGTTTAATACCGGTAGTTTGATTACACGGTTTACATGGTCGGACAGACGGACGGACATCATTAAATCAACTCAGGAAGTGATTTAAGCCGATTGGTGTAAATGTATGGAGGATAGGTGAAATAATAGATCGATCATAACCAATTTCAATAGGCTTCGCCCCTGAACTATTAGATACCAGTGTTTGATACCGGTAGTTTGATTACACGGTTTACATGGACGGACAGACGGACGGACATCATTAAATCAACTCAGGAAGTGATTTTAAGCCGATTGTTATAAATTAAGGTGGGTCTTAGAACAATATTTTTGGGTGTTACAAACATCAGCACACCACCTTAGGTGGGTGTAGGGTATTAAATATTTTAAAAATTATTATTATTTTTTTTTTGGATCAAATGGCAATACCCACCTGTCTGTCTGTTTAATATTAGTGTTGAATGAGTCCCAAATAACACTGGTCAACAAAAAAATCCTCCCACATAGACGAATAGTTGGACTTGATGTATTTTGATGTGCTAAACACGAATCTGCTTTTAGTCTTTTTTTTCATCAGGTCCGGATATTTTATGGACGTGTCTAATATATCGCCCATAGATAGGTCATTACTCTAGTATATTTCCTCATAACTCAAGAACGGTGCACAGTGATCTCAAAACGGATTTTTTTTTTTTTTTTGGAAATAATATTATAACTTTAGAACTGCTGGATGTATTTAAATAAAATTTCACCTGGGTAATTCTGAGTTATATGGCAATGAACTTGGGGGAGGACAGGTTCGTAGCAGGTTTGGGGGACAAAGGGGTAAACCTCCAAAGTCCTCGCATAAGAAAATTTTTAATACAAAATTTTAAGAAAATCACCAAAATTTAATAAAAAAAGGACATAGTCCTTATAATTTTCTATAAAAAATACTATTACATGTGTAATAGATAGATAAAGATATTTGGACCAAAGTAAAATTTTGACCCATTTTTGGATATGTTTTTTTTAGATTTTTTTAATTCGCTGGCGCAGGATTATATACGTATGTGGTTTAGATAAATATTTATATTATTTTGAAATAGAGAACTTGAAAAAAAATTGTGATTTTTTTTAAAAAGTTGGTAAAATTGTTTCACTATAAATGCTTTACACGACCGTTTAGAAACTAACTTAAACTTGACCCCCTTTTCAGCGAAATGTGCACAGTTCAGGTACAAAGCCTATTGAAATTGGTTATGATCGGTCCATTATTTCAGCTAGCCCCCATACAAATGTCCTCCCATAAAAGGGTTTAACAATCATAAATACCTTAAATACAGCAATATTTAAAAAAAAAATTTGGCACATATATTAAGCTTATTATATAAGCTTAAATCTGTTTGCCGATTTTCAGAAAGATCGGTTCATAATTGACCATAGCTCCCGTATAAACCCCTTTTCAGAAAATCACTATCGGGCATAAATCCCATTAAAATGTTAGTATCAAGTTAATATGCGACAAAAATAAAGTTTTATATAAACATAAATGATACTATACAATTTTACCAAGATCGATCCGTAATTTACGATAGCTCCCATATAATACCATCTTTCGAGAATCACCCAAATGTGAATAAATTCATATAAATGATAGCATCGAAACAATATTCTGTATTCTTATGTTTTATTTTACACTTAATATGAATATCAGTCCACATTTGGCTCGAAGTCTAATAAAAGACCCTTGCCCTAATTATAATGTACGCAATGGTGTAGGGTATCATATGGTTGTGCTTAACCGACTATAACTTTTTCTCTTTTAAATAATTTTCTGTAACTTTTGAATGGATAAATATATTTATATGCAATTTCACATATTTATTACTGAGATATTTTCCACTCATTTCTGGAGGAGAACAAGTTTATAGCTGCTCTGTGAAAAGGGTGGGGGACCTCCATTGAATTGATAACATTTTTTCCAACACTTTTTTCGAAATATCTCCTAAACTATTCAGCCGATAAAAGTTTGATAGTAAAGCGATTTAAAACTAATTTTATATCATTTATGTATTATATATCATTTATATCATTAATGTATTTATATCATTTATATAAATCTTACATAACGTTCTCAAGCAATAGTGAAATATACTCGAGTAATCGGCATATTGATTTGAGTTTAGTATGCAGAATTCCATATAGTCTACATATGTGTATGTTTTTTATGTAAAGAAACGTCAAAATGGTAATGTCTGTGTTTCCGTCTGTCTATACACTGGAGTTAACCCTCCGTCATGCATATGTATCTGGTCAGATATTTTACTAATTTAACTGTGATTTAAATATATTTCTAATTTGGCTAGGGGTTTGAGCCTCCAATTACCTTCTACAAATATTGTTAGGTATCGTTTTATGAAAAAATACATTAGAAAAAAAAAAAAATTATGTGGTTTTTTTCATCTATACATCGTATACGTAGCGCATGTAACTGGCCAAATACACACACATTTTGTATGAAGAGTACTGTATTTTATTGTTATTTTTTTTATTTTTTCTCTGCGTTTGGTTCTTTCAAATATTGAAAACCGAATGAACAACATTCACATCATTACTTTATAACTACTAACTACTTTAATTGAAATGCACTTTATAACAACTATTTTTTTGAAATTAAATAAAAATAGAAAATATATATCTGCCTGACGTGATAACAACATAACAATGTAATATTATCACTAAAATAGTATATTTTTCATATAAATGTACTGAAANNAACAACTATTTTTTTGAAATTTAACACAAACATAAAATTTTTTCTTGTTTTATTTCTCAATAAAATTTTTTTTGCACGGGTGGGTGGTTTATCATGTACTAAGAAAAAAAATAGAAAATATATATCTGCCTGGCGTGATAACAACATAACAATGTAATATTATCACTAAAATAGTATATTTTTCATATTAATATACTGAAATACATAGTGTATCTGGCCAGATACATGCGCTACGTACGTGACTATCGGAACATGTGCATGACGGAGGGTTAATAATTTTTCAGAAACTATTAAAGATAAACATTTCATTATTTTAAAAGATTCAATATATTTTTGTCAACATGGATTTGTGCTAGGTAGATCTACATACATGTACTAATTTGGCATTAGAAATAATCGGTTCTATGGAACATAAATCTCCTGTGTAGTAAATTTTCTTCAAAACGTTTAATTAATACTTTTTCTGGTATTCCCCAGGAGATATATCCCGGACCTTTATTATGTTTATTATTTATAAATGATTTACCATCTATATTCAAATTTAGTTTTCAGTTTGATTTAAATCGTTTGCCCCAATGGAGTTCTGTTAATGATATTAAAATTAATGTTACAAAGAGTTGTATAGTTTCATTGATTACATCAGTTCAGGAGCTTATTCAGTGATTGGATTTATAAGATGGAAATCAAGGGAATTTAGTGACCCATTTGCACTCAAATCATTGTATGTTTCATTTGTCCGTAACATTTTAGAATATTGCTTATTAATTTGGTATCCATTTTACATACATTATATAACCGTAGATTTTACAGTTGTATTATATTTGTTTATAATATTTTATCTGGTCCAGCAACGTGTTCTGATTTAAATAATTATGTTAATTTATATAATCCATCAAGAGACCTGAGAAGAAACCATATATTTGATAATGTTTTATATAGTAGCAACTATGCTAAAAATGAACCCGTAATAAGATGTTTAAAATAAATGTTTTTAAATACATGTACTTTTTGTGCAATTGAAATTCAACCTATTTAAATGATTGTTATTCAATTATTAAAATCATAACTTTCTTTTATCAATATTTGATTAATGTATTAATTGATCTAAAAGAAAGCCAATTGATAGCCGATAAATTATTTTATATTTAGTATAAAAATATGAAACTAGAATTAGTTTTTTAATTGGATTAGTTTTTTTTATCTCTGACCATAATTCTGTTGTTTGTCTTCAAGTGTTAAATTAGGTTTATTAACATAGATAATTGTATAGCTAAATTGAAATTAGTACAATTTTAACAAAAATTAGAAATTATGATAATACTTTATAAAATATGTGCTATAGTAATTTGGCACCTAATTCTGACATAAGAACATTTAATACATATACTTACATTTAGTAGAAAAAACTTTTTTTGAATGGCAACTATGAAATTATGGTTTATTTTCAAATAATTTATTTTTTAAAAAACTAAACAAGACGTTTTTAAAGTATTTTTCTTTATTTCATTTATTAGATTCTGTTGCACATAAAATTAATTTAAAATGTCTCCAAATGGTACTATAGGGTATTAATATTTTTTTACATTTTTATGCATATGAATCTTGAATTTAGCTTAAAGTTTTATATTGTGCATGTATTTATATGGGTATTTTGCATTTTTTTTAAACCTTTTAACCGTCAAAATAATAAAAAAAACTCTTAAAAACAGAAGCAAAATTCAACAAGGGTTTACTTTATGTTTTATTT
>MINK01172943.1:2622-14346 GCA_001735545.1 Phormia regina
AATAAATCGGTTCAATAATAACTGAGATATCGGACAAAACGCATTTTTTATTTTTTGAAACCCTAGTTTAAGCTACCGATTTTTATTTTTATACAGATCGGTTATAAATATTTTTATAAAAGATCGGATTTTTTAATCAGCAAGATCGGTTTATAAATGGCGGAGATATGCTTTAAAACCTGAGTTTTCAATTTCAAAAGTCTCTGCATATTAAAAGGGGCTCTGAAATTATTTTCTAAATTTTTGTTCTGAAAAAATTAAATAAATCAGTTCAGTAATAACTGAGATATCGGGGAAAACTCATTTTTTATTTTTGAAGCCCTTACAGATTATTATTTTTATGCAGATCAGTCTTAAATATTTTTATTATATTTCGGGTTTTTCTTAAAAACCAAATTCGTTCATAATCAACAGAGTTATGGCCCAAAAACAAATCTGCTAAGGATATGAATACACACAACTCAATTGTCAAAAAAACCTAACTCTTTGTATGTGTTAGTAAAATTGTCTACACAACAAATTTAAATGTGTGAATAGAACAATTTTTTGATCCGGAGCGAATGAAAAGAGTTGAACTTCTAGTTGTTTTTTATAATGTAAACCTATCGCACAAAGTACAGGGCGCAATTTTTGAAGATAATTCAAAGAAATTTGGTACGTGGGACTTTTTTGTCACAAGTTCGAAGCGTATTAAAATTATTATTATTATTATTATTATTATTAATTCACCTAGCCAACATACAAATAAATGTCTCCCCGAAATTGGGTTTCAACACTAAAAAAAGCCCATAACTGTCCAGAGCTCCCATATAAGACCCAATTTCTGGAATCACCCAAAAGTTCATAAATACATGTGAATCTTACAGGTCCATAATTGGCCTTTTTCCCGAATTTGGTGTCTATGGTGTGGTCGGACTTGACCGACTACCCATTTTCTCTCGTTAACTATAAATTCATAATCATTTAATTGAATTAATAAATTTGATGAAAATTTTTATAGATTCATTGATCATTTCAACGGTAGTCGGTACGTCGATGAATTTTATGCAGATGATGAAAATTTATCAGTTACGACATTTTGGTGAATACCATATAACTATGAATAACAACTATTTTGTGTTATTATCAGCTTGTCAATTTTGTACAACAACAACATTTCTCTATCCCTCACATACAAGTTCTGTGTGAATTCAACACACTTGTAAGAGAGAGAAACAACACAAATGAAAACAAATTAATTCTTTAAAATTTAAGGAAAATTACACACACGACACATTTTCTCACTAGTACACGATATTTGTATTATTTTTTCACGCACATTTGTTAAATTTTTACTCCAGTTACACGAATATCTTCCACAAACTGAAAACATTTTTTTTATTTTATTTTTGAAATTTAATTATATTACTATTTGTGGATGTAATCCGCATCAAAAGAAGATCTGAGAAAATAATCCTGATGAATTATATTTAGTATTTCATTAATACTCTTTTGTGCAACTATGTATGATTATGATGTGCGGTGAAAGTAGTTTCAGCACCAATACTTATAAATAAAATTTAACTAACCAATCTTAAAGTCACGTTTTTTTGACAACAGAGTTAGGTTTTTATTGACAAGCTTTCCATTCTTAGTATTCTTTGCTACATACATATGAATTATTCTTTTTTAGTAAATAATATTAGAAAAAAATATGTTGCTGCTCATTTTCAATTTCGGTTTTAAATGCATATTTTTGGAGCATATTTTCTATTTTCGGATAAATGTTATGAGCGCATATTTTAAATTTTTTAGTGCATAAAAGTATCAGACCTGGAAATGACTATTAGTGACGTTTTATATTTTTTTTTGTATATGCAGTCTGTACAAAAATAAGAATATAAATCACAAGGGTATCAAAGATTCGCATAGCCGAACCTTTTTCATTTTTGTTTAGTAACGTTTTTATAAAGCTACGATTACGATTTTATCTTTAAGTGTATGCAACACAAATACAAAAAACTAGGCATTGTATAAAAATATCGCTGTCTCCAGTATTCTGGGCCTACACTAAAACCGCTATAACTTTCTCGCTCCTTGGTCGAAATGATTAACGCAAAAAAATTCTATTTGCATTCGAGATGCTTTTTATGTATTAGGATATCCAATTAATCAGGGTTTCATATTAATCAGTTTATTTGACAAATAATTATTCGAGGTTCTTGAAATAGCTATTTAGAAGTTAAATGCAGATAACATAGGGTTATCTTAGTACTTCAATCACCCATTTGTTGAGAAAATTGGACTTTTGACCTAATGACATAAAATAATTTTCAAATTCAACTTCAATAAATCAGTCTTTTCAATATATGTAGCTTTTCTTATTTTCTGTGTCAGAATCATTTCTTGTTATAAATATGTTGTCATGTTCATGGCATGCAAGGATCCGAAGGAAATAATAATATTCTCACAACTTTTAAAATTTATACAATATTAATCTTTCATTTCAGATTTTATTAAATAAGCAAATTAACTGTCTAAATAAGAACATAATAGTAAAGAAGTAAATAAGAACATAAACTTGAGATCTAGAAGTAGTGCAAACTCGGATGATAACCAATGAATTTATCATAGGGTTGTCATTGGAAGATATTCTACTGACTGGAAAGTCATTAACAATGAAATCAAGATTAATTTTAGAAGAACATTACATAATTTAATATTTCTTTTAGTGCGTTACTGATTAATTCATAAAGTTAGAGATATAAAATTTGAAGCGTATGTTGGTCTCCCGCCAACATGAAGTTCTAACACTTAAGAGGCTATATATATTTCAAAATACATTTTAAATTTAAAATTGGCTTGTGAAAATGGTGGTGAGTCTTGATTTTGTTTGAATTTAGTGAGGAACTTGTATGTTCCACCAACGTTAGTGAAGGATTGTTTTTGCACTAAAGTTTTTAATAGAGAAAAAAAAATTGCACTAATATTGAGCAGAAATTCACCATTAAAAATTAAATATTGTAGTTTAAAATTTTGCACTATGTTACGATTTTTCTTATTACCCTATACATTTAAAGAACTAATTTACATGTAAAATAACATTATATTTCTTGTGTATGATAATTACATATTGAAAACCCCATATTTTATGTGTAAGAACATTTTTCTAGCATGAGATACTTTTAAACACCCATATAATGTGTAGTAGTGAGAAATTGAGATTTATTTTTACGTAGTAGCCAGTTCCTTATTATATATTGATATTTACTATTAATAAATAAATATTACGTAGATAATAGTTATCATATGTAAAAATTGTGCATGAGAAAAATATCATGCAACAAATAAAATCTGTTAATTTTTTTTTGTATTAATTATACGTTTTTCTGCTGCATTTACTCCTATCGAACTCGAACCCATTTGGCGGATCGGTGGGATTAATTATATGGCACATTGTTTTTCCCTATACTGGCATACTCGTGGGATTAAAATTGACTCTTTAAATAAAAATAAAAATTGGACGAAAGATGATGAACGGTCGCAGAGTGGCAGAACAGGAATGGTCATGTTAACGTACGACCATAACGTGATAATGGAGTTTAACGAGAGATTCTGATATAGAAAAGTACTTCGCTGGGATAGGCACCTCGGAAAAAACTCGGGGATTTTACCCTTGGCTCGGAAGATGAGCTTGAGATCACTGTAATCTCAACTCGCACTCAGAGCCAAGAGAAGAACCAGAGTTTTGAGGTCAGGTCGGAGCGAAGAATTCATTCATCAACTGCGGAAAAAAGAAATCGTTTGAATTTCTTAAGACCGCATGCAATCAGGTCTACGGAAATTATCTCTTTGGGCTGATAGTAAAGGATTTGGGCTGATAGTAAAGATTAAATAAATTGTTTGACAGCTGTAGCGTTTTCAAGCAGAAGTCCTGTGCTTTATATATGCCCAGGATTTCTGCCCTGTGTTGCTGGAGGAAAACGTTGAACAGGATTCTGAGATCACTATATACGTTGACAGTCAGGCAGCATTATTGGCCCTGAAAGATCATTATGTTAGGTCTATGAATGTCTTTGAAAAAATACTCTGTTGGGTTCCGGAACACTGTGACCTTCTAGGAAATTAAATATCTGATGAGCTGGCTCGTATTGGCTTTGTGCTGGACAGGTCTTTCGTGGATACGTTTGTTAGAATTCCAATAGGGACTTATTTTAGGGTCATAAGGGAGTGGATTCTATATGAGGTTACGGGCAAAGGGCTTATTAATCTCATAGGGTTTGTAATGGGAATAGTATGACTTAGAACTAATTGCAAGGGTAAAGGTTCTGCTATTCTCTATCTATGCTCTATTCTCTTTTTCTTAAAGGGATCACAATGGACCGTTTTTTGGTCTCTGGGTGGATTCGTGAATACGCCAACCTTTTTTCTTCACTTTTCTGAGCGGTTCAAGGTTTCGAGTGTTCACGTTTTCACGAGTGCACTGTCATAACAAATTGTATGAAATTTTTGGGAAAAGGCAATATTTTTTATAATATTTTAATATTATTTCAAATTTTTAATAAAAGAAAATTCATTTATTAGGACATTTTTAAAGAAATTGATAACGTGTCTATTTTGGTATAACTTTTTTTCGATTGATCCTCCAAGAGCAACAAATTCAACTACATGTAAATTTTTTTCTTTTATTCAATTTACTTTTTTGAGAATTACCGCAATTGAATTAATTGGGCTATGCCATATATTATACATATACTGTATAATATAGCGAGTCGCTCTCCATACAAAAATATTTTTCACCCTCTAGAATCAAAGAATGGTTAATGAGGTTTCCAGAAATGCACAAGTTACACAGAACAGGTATAATCGTTGGCCCAGCTGATTTTCTTTTGGTCTCGCAGATCTGTCATAGTTTGTTTATATTTTATTGTTTACATAAAGAAACAAAAAAATAATATTGTATATATGCAATGTATTTTAAATAGTTCTTTTTGACACTTCAATTATACAAAAGAGAGACAAAAAGTTGGGTTGTTGTACTTTTTGCTTCGACGATTATACCTGTGACCTGGGTATAAAATCTGCTAAAGTTTAAAGCAGTTCCCTTTAAACACTCGTTTTTGAGTATTTTTCAAAATACACATTACGCACACAAATAAGCTTTGGTATAAGTGTATTTTTTGACAGTAAATCTTATAAGATAGTTGTGTAGAGAAATCTTATCACAGCAGTCTCATAATATTTCTTATAATACTTATACACGTGAGATAACATTCTCTGTTACATATTATGAAACGAAAAAATACTTGTAGACGATATGTAACCACTGTGGCCAGATTTAACGATTTATCGATTTATTTATAAAAATTACCTGTTGATGATTTTTAACAGAAAATTCAGAACTATTTTTTCGATTTATTATATATTATTCTTTAAAAATAAATTAATCAATTATGTATACTTTTATTGCGAGGCGGTGAATAAACCGTTTAACTGGGCATAATACTTAAACAGCCGAAATAAGAATACAGACATTTTTGATTAATTCATTCAAAATTAAATTTCGTATATCGCAGATAGGCTCACAAGGGGCCTAAAATAACACATATATTTTATAACAAGGCAATATTATTAACATTTTTTTTTTTTGCTTGAAACTCATACAAACTAACATACATGCAACCCTTAATTTATATATCCACAATTTCTTCATAAGGCGATACTATTATTGGTATTTTTTTTAAGTGCTGCATATATGCATATTTGAAAAAACTATTATTTTCAGTCATGTTTATGGGCCATCCTATTGAAGCCATAAACAATTTTATATCATTTGAACTCGCATTTAAACGGTTTCGGAAAAGACGTTTATCAGCCACCACTTTAAGAACTATTTTTAAGTGGACTATTAACGAATTATTTTTCAGAATCTTCGAAAATTCTTTTTAGTTTAATTTTCTGATTAAAATATTAACTAATGACTGCAATAATAGTTAAAATATTTAAACTGTGGTCCCAAGAAGTCGAAAATTTGTTGCCGCTATTCCGCAAAATCGAAAAGTCTGGGAAAGTATTCTCCTGAGCGACTTCAGGGTTTGAATTACATTAGAATTTCTTACTTTTTTAATCGTCCTTAATTATGGCACGTCGTTCTGACAATAGGGAATTTGAGACCTAATTAATACTTTCTTGTTGTAGCAACATTAATTGAACGATTTTTGTCTGTATTAGAAAACCTTTTGTACAAACTTTTAACCAATTTTTCTTTAAAAAGTCGAGTTTAATATACCAAAAATTAAAAATTAACTTTTTAAGGTTTTTGGTATAATTTAAAAATCGTTATCCGTACCGTTATCTCTTATTTTATGTGACAAAGTCTACATTCGCGGAAAATGTTGTTAAAATATTTTTACTAACGAAGACTTTATTACAGATAAAATATTTTTAGTTTCTCAAAAAAACAATTTGTTACAAATTTTTTGCTTTAATTTACAAAATCATAAAATATATATACGCGATTTTCCTCATCTAAATTACATTGCTTTTGTTGACATAATTGTTCGTTATGTGGGACACATGTGCATGTTTTTTATAGGTATTATTAGAACCTGCAACAATATATAACTCCGCCCCCAAGATGTTTGTTGTGTCCCCTTCCAAACTTCACATTGTACACTCCTCTGCTATACCTATACCAAGAAAAAATCCGATTCTGCCCCACTGCAGGAATAAAAAATAAAAAAACTTGAAAAGTAATTTTATCATCGCGATGTTTAATAACTGAACTTAACAAAAAATAAAATAATTATAAATAAATAATAAAAAAGAAGCCCTAAAATAACGAAAAAAATATATGTATATTTCAAATATGTAAAATATTTACTATCCTTCTCCTCATTACATTTTGAAATTTTTATATAGTTTTTCTTCTTCTCATTAATATAATATTAACAACATAGATGTAAGGTTTTAACAACCATTTCTAAAATTAATTATATATAGACTTGTAATAAAACCATTTTACTGAAATAAACAAAAATAAATAAAAAAAATTAATAATAAAATATTTACTTACAAATTTTAGTTTTGGTATGTTGTATATACAACTCTGTATATTAAAGAAAAAAAGTTTTTTTTTTTTAATTTTACGGTAACCTGGGTGACCCGGCAAAGTGTAAACAAATTTACTTGAAATTTGCATTGTATTCAAACACATGCTCATCACGAATCGTGATAAGAGATTTTCATATAGAAAATTTCCTTAGTTTTGAGATATAAACAAAGACAAAAAGAAGTGCCTCTAAATAATCTAAGCGCTAAAACAATAACCACTAGACAATAACAATATAAAAAAAAGAGGTATCAAACAGGCATAATGAACTATTATGATGAAGAGATTACCATTAATAGTGGTGATATTAAACCTTCTAACAAAGTCAAGGTAGAGCGCATTTCAAGTAGAGGAAGTAATAGTGACAAAGGAAATTCAATGTCTAGTGGAAGATCAACAACACGGCAAGGAGGCATCTCGATGGTTAATAGGACCGGACAAAAAACAATGGTAAGTTAAGAGGTAACAAGAATATAGATACATATATATCTATGTAGTATAATTCATGGTAAATATTTGGATACTTTAGATGCATGGCAATTCAACTGATGATGATGGTTTATTGCAAGATATTATAGATCATGGTGACGAAGATGATGATGATGAGGAAGACAGTGACTTACAAGTAAAAAATGTTCAAGCTATACAACCACTGGAAAAGCAACAGCAGATGCAGCAACAACATATTTTTGCAAGACATAATGATTTGCCACGTTCTCATGGCATTCCTGGTAGTTCAAGAATTATGAATCTACCTACCGCTAAGGCCTTAGATATTGATACAGAACCCTCGGAAACGGAATCCGAGGAGGGTAGTCATCGTTTTAAGGGAGCTGCAATGGATCATGCTCACACATCTGAAACTCAAATTTCAATAAAACCCGAAAAATGGGAAAGTTTATCTTTAGATTCCGAAATTAAAGAATTATTTCCTTATATTTTGAAATATACACCCCAAAACATAGAGACGCCGTATCACTTACAACCTTTTATACCGGAGTACGTACCAGCTGTAGGAGATGTAGATGCATTTCTTAAAGTTACGGAACCTCCACTTTTGAATACACAACGATCAAAAGAAATGCAAGAGCATCTACATAAATTGGGTTTATATTTTCTAGACGAACCCTCTGGCACGCAAAGCGAACCGAGCTTACTCAATATGAAGTTGCGTTCAGCTTTGACTGGAAGCAGCAAAAATGCTCGCTCCACTACTGCCCAAATGGTACCCTTTGCCAAATCGAACAAAGATATTGATAAGTGGATAAATGAAGTTGAACAAGTTCATATGTCTCAATCTGTTTACGATGCCCAACCACGCAAGGATATTGAAAATTTGGTAATCGACTGGCCACGTTCGTATGCAGAAGCCACAAGCGCCGTACAGGAAGCTTATCAACAATGTTTAACCGAACAACACTCACTCATCGACTATGTACGTATTCTGTGTCAACAATTTGTCATTGAGGGACCACTCGAGACACAAGCGGACTACTTATTAAGTGTGCAAACATTATTCGCTTTATATTTGGCTGCCAATCAGGCATGGGAATAATTGTTTGAAAATGCTTAACTTGTTGGTTTTGTATTTGTTAATATTAAAAAACCATATAAAATATTCATACATATATATTTATATACATACACATACATACATACTGCATATACGAATTTTTATCCTTATTACATATATGTATGTATATATGTACATAAAAACGTTTTTAACTTGTCGTTGTGTCATTCTTAATAACAGTTACTTAAATGAATTTTATTAATATTTTTTGCAACATTTTATTAAAATATTTTGTTACATTTGCTAGGATCCATAGCTTTCATTTTACATCCATATTAGGTTGATGTAATTTTAGTAAAAATTGTTTATGGTCCGCACACCTCTAATACAACGAGAAATAGGTCAAGGACTAAAAAATGGGTGTGGTCTCACCTCCCATATAACGTAAAGTTTGAAAAAGCTGAAATTGTGTATTTTTCGAATTTTTATACAAAATAATACTTATTAAGCACGTTGAAATTCAGATGCTATTAACATCGAATTAAAATTTTATTTTTAAAACTTTCTTCTTTTTTGACATAAATCAAGGGCTGAATCTTTTCCAACACTGATTCTTATTATAACTATGTATTGGAGAATATGTCTTCGGTACAATGCCGTGCAATGTATTTCATGTGTGTGTGAGGTGGAATGCAGGCAGTCAATTAGTTGTTTGAGAGGGTGATTCGTAAATTGTTTTTCAGTGGTTTAGTAAGTATGTATGATTTTAATAGATTCAATCGCTTGGAAACTGTATGATAAAAACAAAAGAATATTGATTTTTTTTGGTTTATTTCATAAGTATTTTCAAGGAAAATTTTATTTAAAATAATATTGAGTAAAAATTGCATATAAAATGTTGGAAAATTTTAAAAAATACATAATAAAATTGCCATTTATTGCTAATATGTTTCATAATAATCATTTTTATTTAGTATTTGCATTAAGATCTTATTAAAATAAATAAAAATTATTGTAAAATTCCTAAAATTTTCAAAAAGAACAATTAAATAATATCTATGAATAAAATTTTAAATTTTATGAAAAAGTCTGGAACAAATCATTTTCTATTCATAATATTTATGTAGAAAATATTTAAAAGCCGTTTTACACTATTATACTGTTTATTAATACCAGAGTTTAATTTCTATAGTACATAGTAATTCTATAGTACATATCATAGTATAATTATAAAGTACTCGCACATTTACAAAAACAACAATTCCTTGTATTTTGTTAGTGTAAAACTACCGCTCACAATGTCAAAATCAAGGCGAATTCAGATTAGGTGACAGCAACTCGTCAGCTGACTTTTATTTCCTTCATATGGAAATTTGTCAAAATGTCAAATTTTTTGTTGTGTAAACAAAAATAAAATAAACAAAACGTGTTAGTGAAACGTGAAAATATTTAATTTAATTGTGTATTTTATTTTTTTCTTCAAAAAAGTTCTGTTTATATATTTGCAAATATATTTAATTAAGCGTAATTGCGTTTAGACTTTGTTTAAGAAAAAAATCCTGTGTGGTGAAGTGCATATTAAAGTGTCCTACGAAAATCATAAACAAATAGTGTAATAAAATTTTTTGTGTTTTGATTTAGTGCCTTTAAAGTCCTTTTCATTATACAAAAAAGTGTTTAAATCAGTGGGTTAGAGAAAATGGATATTCAAAATAAAAAGATTTGTATTAATTTTTATGTTTTTTTTTTTTTTATTTTTTCTTAGCTGGAGTCGAACTGTATTCCTTCTCTTCGTGATAATTTCTGCACAAACACATAATACCCCAACCACCTTTTTATTTTGAGATGAGAACATCGTTATCAGATAAAATACTCCATACAAACATTCATAGGAATTTATCTTAGTTTGTGATGAAAGCATTTGATAAAGATGAAAAACATCATTTGAAAATTATAAATTTTTCATTATTTTTCTTAAAAATTTACATTTATTATCAATATTTTATTTTCAATTTCATTAATGTTTGACTAAAACATATTAAAATCAAAAAGTACAAAATTTATATGTAGTACAATTAAATCTAAAGCATATTGTAAATCTAAAGCTAAATCATTGAAAATATATTTTTAAGTATATACAAATTCATTAGCAGGTTTCT
The DNA here is from genome assembly GCA_001735545.1 of Phormia regina. Classification (NCBI taxonomy): domain Eukaryota; kingdom Metazoa; phylum Arthropoda; class Insecta; order Diptera; family Calliphoridae; genus Phormia; species Phormia regina. The sequence goes on from MINK01172943.1 coordinate 13,385, forward strand.
TCGTTTTTATTAACTTCTATTTCTGTATATTATTATTAAAATGCACGTTTTTTTTTCAAAATCAATCCTCGCTATGTAATTTGTTTATACAATTTCATACTTTTTAATAACTTTTTTCATTTGTTCATATTTGCCAGTGGAATCAGGTAAATTTTCAAAATTTATAACATCACTAACACCTACTTTAAAATTATCCCCTTTTGGTAAATTAGCTGGAGGTGGTGGTCTAATAAATTGAACTTCACCTACTGTAGTAGTTTCTGGTGGCTTCATGTATTGAGGTATCACCAATGCTTTCATCGGTAGTGGCATTAGGAAAATCTTTAAGTTTTTTACGCTTATAACCTTTTATGAGTCTTAGAGTCTTAATGAATTCATCTTTCATTGGTTTTTATCCATTGGAGAGACATTGTGGTATTTGTAGTCCTAAAAAAATAGCAAAAATAGATTGTTTAAATAAAATCTTTGCAAACACATGTTTGCATGAGATGCAATAATTAAAATGCATTTATTTACATTTGTGAAAATTGGAAAATCAAAATTTTTGCTTTTTCATTTCAATTTAATGCAAATTAGCATCATAACGCTATAAACTGTTATTGTTTATTATAACTTAAAAAGTTCCAACTAAACGATTTCAAAAACTTCAAATATCTTTCATGCCTTTGATTTCTTTCAATTTGCAAATTTGAAATAATATTTAACTATTCATTATACTTACATCATTAGAAGATGATCTTGATTAAAACCAGGAAAATCATGAATTTTCGATATATTTTACTATGATCTATTTCACCTTCATCCGGATGTAAAAGAAAACAAATAAATTTGTAATACAAATTTTAGTGGAAAATAAATCTAAGCTTCTATAGCTTCAGCTGTATTACAATTTTTTCATTGACATACCTCGCGTTACTGTCAAATTGTTTTTGTATTCCTATGTAAATTTTTTTCGTGAGCAT
>MINK01172944.1:6811-32477 GCA_001735545.1 Phormia regina
CACAATGTTAAATTCATTACTTTTTCAGCTCTTTTTCAGTTCTGTTTTTGCTGGGTTATTATAATAAATTTATAAATACATTACTAATCAATATTTCAATAAATATTTGTCTAAAATTTCCCTTTCCTGAATCATACAAATCGGACCATAAATAGGATGGAATTCACTAGAATCATACAAATCGTACCATAAACAGCATGGAATTTACTTAAAGACAAACTTATCTGTCGAATAAAAAATTCAAAAACAAATCTTTTTAAATTGGGAAGTTTACAAAAATTGAAAAACATATTGACGGAAAGACTAACATTAAAATTCTCAAAAAAACTTCAAGTTCCAAAGTATATTATTTTTTTTTACTACTTGACCAATAAAAAACTAAATATAAATATTAAAGTATTAAAATCGCCTTTCCGTGATATAAGCGTCATTTTTAAATGTATAGACGGATGGACAGGCATTACTCTTCTGACAAAAACATTTTATAGTTCTAAAAATACATTTTTTTTATTGACTTATAAAAATTAAAGACGATCATTAAAGTATTTAAATCACTTGTTCCTGAATTATGCATAATTTCGACCCATTTAATGAACTTTACCATTCTGCTAATAAAAAAATATCGATTCATAAACAATAGACTTTATTGGTCTGTATTAACCGAGATATCAGCCAAAACCCGTTTTTTGAAGAGGCAATATAAGTTACGGCCGAATATAGCGCGATCTACTTTTAAAATTATTATTATTTTTTTTAATAATAAATTTTAATTACAAAAAAATGCAATAAACATTTTGCTGGCAATAAAATTTAGTTGTTTTAATATTTATATCAGAGGCATATAAGTTTTGTTATTTTTTTCTTTTGCTTAATATTTATTTATTTATTGTTTGCATAACATAAATAATATTGTTTTATTTATTTTTCAACAAGTTAAGCACAAAAAATATATAATTAAAATACATACTGGGGCGCCTAAAAATGGAACACATAGAACAATTATATGTATGTGGGATGCAGTAGGACCATATTAAATATATATTTTTAAACTAATATAAAAAATGTACTATAACATATTTTATATGCCAACAATATAAGGCTGATTTGATCTACATTTGTTGGGTTTAATTAAAATATTTTTTTTTTTTTGGAAACTATGTAATAGAAGTATAAGAAAACAATTGAAAATCAAATAAAAGTAATAATTAATCAAAACATTAATTAATTAACAGAAATTGCAACATAAAAAATTTCAAATAAATTAATTAAATATATAACAATTAATTATTTTTAATAACCCATTTAAATAATTTATTTATTTTTAAATAAATCCTTTAAATTCTTGAAAATAAAGAATAGACATTTTATGATGTAATTCCTCCTGCAAATGATTTAAATTAAGTATAAAAAATATGTTTAGTCAAATGATTTCTCTTATTTATTCCAACATCCTCGAACTGGCAACAGTCTCCTGCTGTTTTTATATTTATGTATTTGTTTGTTTGTTTTCTCGTTGATATTTTTCTAACCGTTTTGTCTTAACTCTTAACAAAACAAGTTATCCTTTTACTATTCTCTTCTCCCTTGTCTCTTCATTTAAATTTGTAAATACTTTAATAGAAAAAAAACGTTTTGATACAATAAAAGATTTAACATTTAATTCTATTTATTCATTTGTTATTTTGTGCTGTTTGTTTTTTTTTTCTCTTCATTTCAGATGTTTTTCAAAATAAAATTTAACTTAATTTTTCATCTTTAACATCCTGTTTTTGCTGCTCAAATTTTCCGGAGATCAACAACAATAACAAAATAAATTTTCATATTGTTGCTGCCTATTGTTTAAGAGGAAAAGTAGATAGATGGGCGTTAGCTTTTTTTCATTTTGTTTCTTTAAATTAAACTTTGAACTTTTTTATTTGCTGGTTATGAACACATTCCTACAACAACGGGGGCAATAGCAGCTAAAAAAAAAACTTAAAACAATGCGTTTGTCAATTGCTCGTATAAGTGCAAAATTGAAAGGATACAAAGGTTGGTTTTTCCTTTTTGTTTATGTTTTTTGTTTGTATTTTTTTTTAACTTTTTTGTTTCGTTTTTTTTCTCTTATTTTTTGCCGGTATTTGTAAGGATTTTTTGCTTGTATGTTTCTTGTTTGCTTGTGTTACAGTTTTTGTTTTCATTGTCCGTTATTTTTTCTGTATATGATACTTGAGGTTTATATTTTTGTTGTTGTAATTTTTTATGAGTATTTGTTTTCCTGTCCTTAAAACAGAATAATTTAACCTATCTTTAGAGGGTCTTAGAGCTCAAGTGTTGTTTTATAGAACAGTGGGTTTCAGTATTTTAAAATATAGAAAAAAATTACACAAAGAATTTATATTATAAAACCTTAAGACCTTAAAAATATTTTATAAAGAAAAGTACTTTGTCTTAAGAACAAAATTTTCTATATTTCTATAAAAAAATTAAAACTTAAGGACAAAATTTTCTATAGAAAAAATAAGGATTTTTCATAATAAATAATTATTTTTAAATTTCAAAATTCTATTCTTTTCACCCCACTATTGATTTGCGTGACTAACACTTATCTAAAATTAATTTTTATTTATTTTTTTGGTCGGGTTTATTTTCTCTTCATCGCTTTCACCGTTTTTTTTTTTGCCGTTGAGTTTTCCTCTCCTTTAGCTCTTGCTAATTTCAGAACACTTGTTTATTTAGGTGTGTGCGTCTGGCTCTAAGTGTCTGCATATTTAACCCAGTAACAGCAGCTTAAGTTTTCTTTTTTTATATTATTTGTGTCAATCTTAATTTTAAGAAAATTTCTTAATCTGTACCAATAAACATAGAGAACAATTACATTCTCTTTAAAAGTCTTTTAAATTTTCTTAGAACTCTAATGTATTTTATATATTAAATGTTGTATTTTTGTTTTCTTGTTTTGTTTTGTCATAGAAAGGCTTAGAATATGTTTTTCGTATCCTTGTACTCGATTTAAATGTCGTGTGTACTCAATTATTTACGAATACTTATACAGTTGTCTATTAAACGTGTGTCCTTTGTAGTAGTCAAACATACACATGTTTATTAGTATTTGTTTGTGGTTTATACAGGAACTTTATTTATTCCATAAATGAGATAATAAATACCAAAATATACGCATTATTGTTGTATTTTAATGTGAAATCAATTTAAATCGTGCGTCACATATAAATAACTAAATAAATACGCAAAATTAGGGTGATGCAGAAAATCAGAAATAGGGTTAGTCATAATTAAATGGGAATTTGAAAAAGATTTGAAAACTAAAAATATCGCTTAAAAGTATTAAATATTTCAAATCGAACTTGATTTATAGAAATTACGATATTTTGTAACTTTTAAATACTCCAGATAGACCTCATAGCTTAACTTGTATTATCACATGATGACTAGGAGATAATTTTTCTGGCATGTAAATCACACTTTTTAAAGATTTTTAAATTTGTTTGTAATTATTTTTAATATAATATTATTTATATTTCCTGGCATCGGCAGATATATACTTATGATCGTTAATAATAAATTAATTTTAAATATAACGAAATATTTGTTTAAACATTTTTTCACTAGACTTTTAAATTTTCTCAACCAACTTATCAACCAGAAAATTTTTCTTTTACAAAATATTTATTGGGTATTGAAAAATGCCAAATCAGTGAATTTATTCCACGGATAGTATTTCACTTTTTTATTACTTTAAACAAAATTAACAAATAGAAGAGCTAGGAGCAGGAGGGCTGTTAAAATCAAACAAATATTCTTTGTATTGAATAAATATTGTTTGAACTCTCATAATATCAAACTTGTTATAAAATATATTGTAAAAATCTAATTTTTAAGATTTTTCTCTAAATCCTCTAAAATATGTTTAAGTTATTTATCATTCTAATCGATATAAAAAAGGAAACGAAATAAGGTTTATACACGCAGGGAAAAAAACATGCTTAAGTTAAATAAATAAATTAATTAATTAAATAATAAAATGAAAATATTAACTTTAATATATTACAACCATAGTATATTACAATCATAGTATTTTACTCTTAGTTTATGGTCACATGAACTATATTTTTTCTATACGTGTATATACACATATGTAAAAAACACTTATATACATACATACATATGTATATATCAAATGTTTATTATTTAAACCTTATCAGATTGAGATGTCGAAATGTCATATGATTTTTTTATGTTGATTTTTGAAACATGTACACATATTGATTCTTACTTTTTATCGACATAAACATAATCCCTTGATAATATTTAAATATTTCAAGAAGGTTTGAGGGGCAACAAAAGGAATTTAAGCAGAAGACAGAAGGTGTCAAAATGTTAAATTGGAAAATTTCCACATTCATTGCACATTTTCATTTTGTACAAATAATACAATCTATTTATTGCCTGTGTGTGTATATTCAAATTGTCTAAACAAAATTTAAAAATTTCCTACATATTTATAACAATTTGATTAGGTTGAAGAGTTTTTTATTTTATATAAATTTAAATAAGGTTAAAGGTTTAAAAAAGAAAGAAATTGGTTCAATTTATATTTAAATGTGTATCATAAACTTAAATTTGTAATTTTGATAAAGATTTTATTTTACTTTAAAAATATTTAAAATTTATTTTTCTTCAAAACATCTTTTCCCCTTATCTGTTTTATAATCTTCAATTAAAGTTTGCAACAAATGTAATTAGCAATTGCAAACAATATACAATTTAACCCTGAAATAAACCGCAATATATAAGTTTTTTCCTTTATTATCTAAAACATCTACAAACAAAAACTTCATTTTATTTAAATGAATAGAAGAAGAATCCTTAGCAAGATTACACAACCATATTATAATTAACTTATGTTTGCACAATTGCTTATTTTTTGGTCAACAACCACTGCATTTATTTTTATCTCTCTCTAACACATTTTAACTTTAATTATGACAACTAGAAAAAAAATTAGGGACACTATTAAAATAAAGTTGCAATAGTTGTGGTAAAATTGTAAAAGTTTAGTTGAGAGAACCAGATTTTTAAAATGGTAATCAAATTATTGTTTTGCTATTAGTAAAACAAACAAAATATTTGTTAGAAATATTTATTTATTTATTTATTAAATTTTTATAGAATCTATTAAATTTTGTTTACTAAAGCGAAAAATCATAATTAAATCTTTTAACTGCTGTACACAGTGGTCCTAAATCGTTGTATTTTTTTTGAAATAATTCTATAACTTTTGAACCGTTGGATATGTTACGAAAAAATTCGCACGGCCTCTAGCTGTTCACAGGAACAAAAAATAGATCTTCAAAGTTAGTAATTCCGAGTATGTAATACCAGTCCGGGAAAAACTTAATTCAATAATTGACTTTATTTATTAAAATGGTCACCTTGGTGACTCTTTAAATATTTTTTTGAGAGTTAAACAAATGGAGGTAATTGTCAATATATTTTTGTTGACCTCGGCTTTGAAATTTTTGAATTTAGGAAAATATATAGACAAACTTTTTTAACTTTGACAAAGTTTAGATAGGTTGGAAACCCTTCTCCTGAGCACCTCTGATTTTATTATAGATGAATTTATATTAAGATTTTTATGAGAATCATTAAAAAATTGTTATTGTTCAGTAAAAAATTATAGAAATGTACGAATATTACCATCTTTTTGGAAAATTATAAAAACAATTTTGATTTTTTCAAGTTTCAACTTCAAATTAATATAACTTTATTGGATATATTTACATGATTCTTGCAGTGGTATTATTAAGAATTTTGTAAAAAATCCAGTAGTTATTTTAGTGAAATTTTTGGACCTAAATTATAGCCCCCAAGTTAAAAAAAAAAAAACTTAAAAAGGATGAGGCCAAAAGTTGGTATTAAATTACCTTCGACCTAAATATTTCTTAAATTAAAAGAAATAATCCACACATGTGTACATGTTTTTTTAGAAATCTTCAAGGCAATCTAGATGTGATATTTTTTTATATAATTAATTTTTGCCAATTTTGTAAAAAATACATACCCGTGGTCACCAAATTTGGAGGTCTATCGGTGATCCGATGGGGTCCTGTACTCCTTTAAATCAGTCCGAAAACTCCTCAGCTCTAGCCATGTTTAATTCTATTTAAATATCTCCAAACGTTCACAAGTTACAAAATATTTCGTCCAATGTGCAGCAGTGAAAATCTGAAGAAAGTATTATACAAATTATTATACAAACCTGTAATGACCGGTAGTATCTATTAAACTTTGACCCCATAATCACTGCTAAAATCTATAAAAATAATAAATGAAATGTGCAGAAAAAAAAACCTAACTCCCCATCAATTAATGTTCATATTTGTTAAATAGACCATCCTAATGCTTAGGGTTTAATTAAAATGACCTCAATATGTGAATATCTTTATGTACCAGTGCGTATGTGTGTATTTTTGTGTTATAAAGGCACATGATGTTTAATGTTTATGTGTCATCATCATAACATCAGTTTTAACATCACAACGACATCATTCACAAAATACAGACAGTTAAAATGCTTACTAAAGCATAAATTAATGTTTTGTGACTATTCTACATAGAAAAACTTTCCTTCCACTTTAATGGGTTCATGTTAAGGCATAAAATAGTATGTGTTTGTTGGTATTTCAAGGATATTTTAGAGTTAACAAAAACTACTGTATTGATAGGCTATAAATTAAAATGGTTTGTTTAAGGTTTTCTTGTTTTAGAACTTAAATATCAAATGGACAGTGGGGAATAAAATATATAAAATGCTTTTTCAAAAGAGTACTTATTTTCAAATTTTAAATGAAATAAGTGGAAATATATGAGCATTATTATTATTATTACTTATTAAAGAAATAAAATATGTAAGAAATTACTAAAAAATTAATTCATAAACTATAATTAATTTTATTTTATTCCCTTTAAATTATTATTTCTTTGGCGAAATATAAAAATATAAATCGCGAATGAATAAAATTATTTTGTAAATCTGTAGTTGGGTTTTTTAAATATTAATCGCGATATGATATATAATTTTTTATCACAAATTTTTACTTTAAATATTTTTTATTATTCGCGAAAGAATTTTATTTTAAATATTTTTTTATTTTACGAATTTTAAAAATAAAAGTCGCAAACAGAGAATAATGTTTCTGTGTAAATCTGTAGCGGAACTTCTACATTATAAATTTAAAGAAAAAGTTAAACAAATTTAACTTGTAACATTACCATTCACAAATTCTTTAATATTGCAAATGCAATTTTATGATGCATTTTTGAAAAATGTCTACCTTTACTATAAAATAGTAAAACTGAAAAACTGGTTTTCAATTTAACTATATGACTGTTCTTTGGTTTTATGCGCAATAAATATGCAGCAATGATAAAATGACAAAACAGTATCCATTAAAGTTAATTTTAAAATTTATTATTATTACAATTCTCATTTTTTTTTAATTACATTTGAAAAACTTTTTATGAGCCAACAAATTATTCTTAAAATGTCAAATCATGCTCTAAAAGCGTTAAATGAACTCTAAAAATAACAAAATATACTGTAAATATGCACAAAACATTTCCAAATGCAAAAAGGGTAAAATATGAAAAAATATGCACTAACAAATATATGCCAAAATGATTTATATGTAATGAAACGGAAACATTGTTAATCTATGTCCAGGTATTTTGGTTTCCCTGCTTATGATATGTCATGATAGCTCACACTGTGAATCACCAAAATATTCAAGAACTATGAATTATCTAAAATCCATAAACAACAATAAATATAACAATTTATTTAAATGTACTAAACAATAAATTTTATATTTGAAAACATTACTCAAGGGTTTAATTTATAAACTTATAAACTAAAAGACTAACATAAAAAATGACTTTAAATTATAAATAAATATTTAGGAAAAGAAATAAATAAAATATCAAATTAAATATTTTAGATTATAAATTAAATTTAAAATATAATAAAAAGATTTAAATTCCTATAAATTAAATCACAAAAACAAATAATTTTATTAACCCATTGTACCTGATCGAGTACACCATGATAATCGACCATTTTTATGGTGTCTACAGAGCTCCAGTGTTTTTTATCTTTATTGCTAAAAAAAAAACTATATTGTCAAAATATATATTTTTTTTTTAGTTATAAAGTACATTATATATTTTTCAGCAAAAAATTCCTTTGGAAATACACATAATTTGACGCCGACCCTAATCAAATACACACATCCCTACGAGAACTTAATATACATTCTAAATATTTTATAATTTTTATGCTTATATTATAGGTATATAATAAGAAAATGTAAGTTTTTCAAAAATATCTCTGCTGGATAATGTCACGGATTTCAATGGGTTAATATTTACAAATCATTTACTTAATATCTTATATTTTTATCAAAAAATATCCTCTTATTTGGTTTCATTTTGTCATATTTATAACTTCTCTTTAATCATATTGTATTCCCAATGGAATCAATACATTTCTAAATTAAATTTTAAATAAAAAAATTGAAATTGTTAAATAACTCTTAAAAATAAAAACAACAACAACAAGTTGTTACAATTGTAATAGTACACATGTACTTAAATATCATCAATTTAATCCTTGAAATCGTCCTCGTAATTCAAAACAAACAATGAATAAAAACTACCTTGTTTTTCTTTCTATCTTTTCTTTTGTCAAAGATAAAGAAAATATATAAAATAAAAAAAGAAAACCCCAATATTTATAAATAAATGAAATTCATTCAATCTTAGCAATGCAGTCAAAACAATTACATATTATTCAGGCGCGGATCCAATTCCAGCTTTTGGGGGAGGAAAATATAATAATTTTCTCAAAATTTCCTCAAAAATTGTTTTTTAGTTTATATTTTCCATAAAGCATTTTCATTTTGGGGAGGGAAATTTCCTTTTTTTCCCTCCCCGTGGATCCGCGCCTGATATTATTTGTTAAGAATAGAGATTGAAAAAAATAGATGACAAAATGAAAATTAATAGGATTTATTTATAAAAAAAGGAAAAATATTCATTAAATGTCTTTAATAAAATTAAATATAGTAACATAGATACAAAAAAATGGATTTTAAAAATTCTTCAAAAGAAATCTAAAACTTTATTTTTGAAAAATTTGACAAATAAATTTAATTAATGACAAATAAAAACGAATCATTTAATTAAATTTGTGACATAGAACATACTTACGTACACTTATGTCTATTTAATGTCTTTTCATTTGCAGTTTCTTAAAAACCAAACATTTTTTGCCAGATCTAATTTAACACAAAACATATTCTAAAATATCAATATGTTAGAAAAGTCAATAGTTTTAGTGGAAAATTTAAATTGAAGTTTTAAAGTAAAGGAAAATAAATAAACACTTCAAAGAAAATTAGAATTTGTACAAGTGGTACTATATATATATTTGAAGATAAATGTTTATGGGCTAAGAGTGGCCAAAAAACTATGAACAAAATCTAAATTTTTAAATAAATAAATAAATAAATATTTATTTACTTACTTATTTTCATCACTGGGCGAATTTACCACTATTTTGAAGGAATTAATAGCTATTCGTTAAATATTTTATTTTGATCCATATTTGTTTGGCCACTTGTTATTTGTGCCAACCTATTTGTGGAAACATCTAAAATATTTTAAAGTGTTAAGATTGAACATTATCCAGATACACTCTAAGGATTTATACAAACATGTACATTAGGGTGGCCCCATTTGCATGGAAAAGAAATAAGGTATCTATGGTCCTTCATTGAAAAGCTTATAAAAATACTCGTATTTCGATGCTAAATTAATACCAAATTATTCCTATATAAAAACATTAGTATATTGTTGAAATAATGTTTTGAAAAATTCTTATAAAATTCAAACAAGTTTGAAAATTAAAAATCGGAAAAAAAACGTTTCGATATAGCTGCTAGAGGATTATATTGTATTATTTTGGTCTTTTTGTTTTTAATATTTATGTGTAAAAAAAATTATTTTTTTTTTTATTAATTTCAAAATTTTGGAATTATTTGGACTAAATTTTTGTTAATTTATTAAATGCACGCCCGAAGTACTTTCTAGCAATATCCTTGGCAGAAATATTAGGAAAATAAGAAAAAAATCCGGAAAAAGGACCGACTTTTATTTGGATCTAGCTCACGAAATGATAATATCAGGGCCAAAATTAGGAGAAACGATGTCTTAGAATGAAGTAAGTTTTCATTTGAGCTGGGAATATCAACACCTTTTATTTTGGGGCCACCCTATGTATGTAAAGATATGTGTACGTTTGTATGTTGGCATTAAAAGCAACAATACTTTATTACACTTCGTATACAAGGCAGGCGCCTGGAATACTTTAGTTTAGTAATATATAATTACATATATATACATATATGTATATATATGCATATATTTATTTGAAGAGTATCTAAACTCAGTATCAGAAAGAAATTTTGTTTGTACATGTATTGTGCATTTAGATTTCATGTTTGTAACAATCAATATTTTTTCTTATATTTTATTTACATAATAACCAGTGTTTAAAAGCAGAGATTTGCTACGGAATTTTTGAATTGGCTTTTGCTACTGCTTCTACAAATTTAAAATTTTCTAGAAAAATAGCACCAATCTTGCTTTTAATTATGTTCATAAAATCCATTCACCTTCTTTAACTATTATAATTTTCTGCCACAACTAGCCGTAAAAATAAATAGCTACATAAAAAGCAGTAAGATAAAAATAACTCTCGGGGTTAGAAATTAAAAGGTATCTTTAAAAGAAACACACTAGTGTCAAAGGAACCACAAGGGTTACTGGACATACGAACAATCAAATTCAAATAGGCTGCTGAAAAGACACAGAATAAATTTTCATACAATGTGTATAAAGAGTGCAAAAGTTAAGAAAATTACTTATAAAATAAATTAAAAAGAAAAAAATTAAAAAAATCTTAAATTGTTAAAAGTTTCGGTCACTCTACATGCTATTCACTCATATGCATATATGCGTATGTATGTATGTCAATAAATAAAATTTTCAAATGTGCTTAGGAATTGTCTATATTAAACGTTAACATTTCTAAATTTTGACATTTCTACCTAAATTTTGACATTCCAGCTCGTGTAGCTGTTAACATTTGCTTTCGGGGCTATTAGCACATGCTTTTGCTTCTTGTTTTATTTGAGATGGATTTTAATCAATACAAAAATTGTTCACTTTTGTACCTTTAGCGTTTGTTAAATTTTTGAATTTTGTTAGCAGCTAGTGCTATTAACATTGACAAATTTTGAAAAGCAGTTTGTTATTTTTGCTTCTACTTTTGAAAAGTGTAAACTTATTTAGTTTAAGCATTTGTAGGCTACTCTTTTTGATGTTTAATTTAACAATATTTAGAAGCGATTGCTTAAAATATGATGTGAGAATTTTAAACCCTGATAATAACATTCTTACATACATATGTACATGCATATGTGTATACATTATTTATTTCCCTATATGTATGTGTGTTTGTTTAACTTCTAATACTTATGAATTAAATATAAATGTTTCTTACTTATATATATTTTTTTGTGTTAATACATAAATTTTCTTTCTTTGCCAAAAAGAAATATGTATTTTGGTTTATTTTTACAATAAATCGTTTTCTTTAATACTTGAACCTTGTAAAACTGCCGAATACTAAATAGTAGAATTTATAAAGCCAAAATAACGACAATTAAATCAGAGATAAAGGATAACAACCAACAAACGAACAAGCAAAAGGCTTAAATATTTGTCAGACTACGTACAAGTACTTATTTCGTGGGACAATCGAGATTAAGTGTTATCAATGGCCTTCATCAAAAATTTTGTTTTATTCTTCGATTTTTTGGCAAATTTTCAATAATTTTAGTTCTACTACAACGTATATTTGACAAAAAGTTTATTTTAAATGGGAACATACAGTTGGTGTCATAAATAAGTAAACAAAGTAGTATCTTGAACTCAATTGGTTCTTTTTCAAATCGTAGGTCGAAGATATAAAATGTAACATATAACTATAAATATATAATCTATTGTTAGTAAAAAAACAGCAAAAGATTTAATTCAACAAATAACTACTTAGTGAATATGGCTCTTTTTTTAAGAATATAAAAGAAAACTAATTTAATTCATCAAAAACATGTAAATTTTTAAAGATAGACCGTTACATTTGCCGTTTTTTAAAGTAAAACAGTAATGATGAGTTTGTTTACTTATTTATGGTACCTGCTGTAAATCATTTTTTCATTTTTTTCAAGTAATATTTGTATGCTTGTATGTGTACTTATTTAGTGTCATCTTTTAAATAATTATAGATATAATGTAGATTAAATAGGGATATAGCATATTAACACATTGTTGAGCATTTGCGAATTACGATTAGGGTGATACAAAACTTTACGAGTTTAAAAAAACTATGTATATTGTAGTTAGCTGCAGGATGTACAAATGGACTACCTCCATTATCTAAAAATTTCAAAAAATTCTTTACTTAAATTATCTCCAAGAGTTATTAAAATATTTTCGTTTGATTTTTGGTCTCGACTTTATAATATTCCAGCTTTACTCGGTGCGCTTTGCCATATTAAATATTAATTTTATATGGGGCTTTTATTCCCCAATGTGATATGATATTTTGTTATAAGCCTGCTTTTGAAAAATAAAGTAGCCTATTTTACTTTCGGGTATTATAAAATGATAATGTGAAAATTTTAAGAAAATCGGTCAGTGTTTTAGCTGCCTATAAAGCCCTCATAAATAAGCAAATAGAGCTTCATTTATTTATCGAAATAATATACTAAAATATTTGAGTTATCTCAAATGGTCTAGACGTGAAAAATATTCAAAGACAACTCTCTGAAAATTTACTATTTCTTTTATAAAATATTAAAATTTTAAATGTTTTAACTTTTTTTCCATCTTACGCTTTATTAACAAATTGTAATCTGGTATAAAATCTATTTAGTAAATTTCCTCTTATATCTTTTGAATTGTAGTTTTCAAATATTCCAAGAAATCGCAGCATCTACACATAATATAAATATACAAACTCAATCTAACAATTTGAGAAAATGAAAGATTAAAAATTAAAAATGCAACTACTTTTTCTTGCCACAAGGAATATTTGTGGAAGAAAAATAAAAATGAAAGTGCTTCGAAGCCAAATACAAGAAGCAAAAAAAAGGAAAGAAAAGAAAAGTAAAAACTAATAAATGAAAGTAGAAAAACAAGAATCAGGTCGTGAGACAATGAAGGAAAAATAAGAAAGAAAACAAATTCACGTTGTAGTTCAATGGGTGAAGGGCAATATACATACATACATACATACATACATACCTACTTATAGATACATACATTTATACTAAGAAAAAGGTAAGGATGTATACAACATATACTTATGTACTTTAATTGAGTATGTATATTAAAATTACATTTATATAAGTTTAAGTTCATACGATGGCTAATTTAAAATTTAGTTTCAAAGCAAAAAATATTAAAAAAAAAAAATCTAAAAAAAATATAAATATAAAAAATATAAAAATAAATAGTTTAACAGACCACTTTTTTATTATTACGAGAGTACACCTGGGGCGCTTCACTGCCCATATAAATTTGAATTAAAATAATAAAAAAATTTCAACTTGTAATAACAAAATTTATTTAATTACAATTGATCCAGTTTGTTTTTATAAAAAAATAACAACAATGAGACAATGTTTTGAATGAAATAGTTGTATATACATGTGTTAATGTACAGTTAAATAAATTGACACGCTCTTCTGCTTGTTTTCTTAAATACTAAACGGATTTTAATAAATTCTATATTCTGCATATCTATGAGAAAATATCTTTATAGTGGTATATTTTTTATTAAAATCGGTGGTTTAGAGTGACCTTAAAAGGGATTACGAAAAAATGTTTATATAAAAATAAGTATATAGATGCTTACGTTTATTGGGTAGACAAAGGTATACATGAGTAGTATTTCAGAGGGATAAAGGGTAGACTTCCGAAGTTGATCACCAGGGGTAAATATTTTTTTCAAATATGACCAGACAAATTTTTTAGACATAAAGTTAATGCTTGTAGCTGAAATAAATTTAAGAAATTAAATTCACAATCTTTTATGAAAATTCCTAATATCCCAGTCCGGGAATACCTTGTTTAAATAAATGACTTATGCCAGCCAGCCTTCATTTTTTTAACAAGCATTTGAGCTAAGATTTTTTTTTTGCAAACGAAAAAAGAAAACAAAATATATTTTAGAAGTGAAAGTATATTAACACTTTTTTTTGAAAATAACCTCAAGAATGTAATTTTTTTAAGTTTCTATTTCACATCAATATAATGTTTCATTGAATTGATATATTGATACGATTCTTGCAATAATATTATTTAGAATTTTGTAAAAAACAAATTGCTTCGTCCTAAATATCTCTTAAACAAAAGTTCACCCATACACGAGGCGATCAATATTGATTTTGCGAAATTTTATTTAGATGATTGTTCATATATTACACAATTTTTTCCAAAAAAATATATCGATGTTGAACTACTCGACACGAGGTATTTAACAATAAAAATAATCAAATAATCAATTAAAATTTTTTGTTTTTATAAATAATTAGTTCTGCGTACAGTTCACAAGTGGTCATATTGCTGACGAAATTTTCTTTGTAGCAGATTTTTAAAATTGCAAATAATCTATATAATTAAAAAAAAAAAACTTTTTAAAGAGTCCTAACATTAAAACATTTTAGATAGGTATGTCAGTACATTAATAGCAAATTATTTTATGTGCTAATATCTAAAGCACATGTAACAATTTTAACTTAACATAAAATTGCTCTTTCTCTCTTTTCGTCTTACTTATGTTGCAACTAAATGTTTACAATATTGCTTTTATCACATTTTTATTGCTTGTGTCTTCCTAAAACAATAAATGACACAAAAAAAGACTACAAATATTATTACTTCCATCTATTATTACTCTCCCCACAGACTTCCCAATTGATTATACTTTTTATTTTAATGGAAAGTGGATTCAATTCATATATTTTATTATATATTTGCTACTTTAATCTTTTATAATAATATGGAGCATTAAATTGCCTACGATTTTACTGCTTCCAAGTAAGCAAGAGTATAAACCATTTAAGTTTTTAGGTCATTTTTATAACATCTCTTTTTAGCTGGAAAAAATTGTTATTCTTAATTTTTTTCAGATCTACCGGGTTAGTACCACATAATAATTTTTTATACCCTAAGAAAAATGAATTCGAACGAAATTGTATCTTAATCCCTTATGTATGAGAATTTAAAAATTAAATATTTAAGCTTTTACATCTTTGTTTTTTTTTCTCACAGCTAAAGATAAAAGAATGAAATTATTTTATTTGTTTTTAAGACACAAAAGCCAAAAGAGCAAAAGCTTAGAGATTTATTTTTGAAAGAATTTAAAGGTGCATTGGTAGCATTATACCATATAAAGATTTTATTTAATTATAACTTTTAAAATATATATTTTCTGTTTAAATGTTGCATCGGGGGGAAAAATACTTAAGAAAATGTTATTTTTTACTACTTATCTCCAAAATAAAAAAAATAAAAAATCTTCAAACGTATAAAAATAATTACATTGAATAAAATAGAGACCATACATAGGGAAATTATGTACAGAACTTTTCTCCACGATGTCAAATCTTCCCTTCTTTAGAATAATAAACAAGCGCTAATGTTATATTCGACTCGGCTGAATCTATATACCCCCCACAACGCACGAAAGTTAGAAACATCGTATGATTAACATGTAAAAAACATCGTATTTCATAAGACCGGCTTCAAACAGCTATTTTCCTTGCTTTAAACTTTCTTGAGTTTAATAAGAGAAACAGGAGAAGCACCGTACAAAAATTATTTCATTCTTTTTTTCTCTCTCGGCCTACGAAGTTACAAATTGTGCGCAAGTTAGCATCAAAGTATATTCGGAACTTAACAAAAAAAAAAAAAAAAAAAAAAAAGCAGAGGAAAAGTGTTAAGTCTCGCGAGAACTAAAGGCTCATCACATAAGAATATACTTTCGCATTCAACTGTGACTGATAGCTACGGCAGCGCATAAAATGATCATAACCTAATCGTTGTATTATTTAGATTATTAAAATTGTAATATAATAAAATATAAAATATAATTAAAATTATGGTCTCGCTTTAAATAATGAATGCAAATAAAAAATTTACAACTCACTTCAAAGTGAAATTTTTTTATCTCTTGAAGGATACCTCACGCATAAGTTTGGGGTACTGTGATTTGGTTCCGTTCCTTAAAATGCATGTATTTTACTGCATTGTTTAATGCAACTAAAGGCTCATCTACATAGAATATACTTTCGCTTCAACTGTGACTGATAGCTACTGAGAGTTAAAGTCTTACGAAGTAGATATTTTTTTAATAAATTTTAAGCTGGTATTAAAAACAATTAAATATTTGTTGTATGGCCAAATATTATTTTGGCATATAAATTTAAGTTCCCCCTAACTGTATACCCTTCACCACATGTGAAGAGTATACAAAAAAAAAAAAAAAAACAAAAAGAGCAAAAAAGTTTTGGACCCTTGTAAGAAATGATGACAATAGGGCCATATCCATCCGTGTGTCTGTTGAAATGGCGTTTATGAAGCCCAAAGACAACTGATATATGTAATATATAAGTATCAGAAAATCGTCAATATTTTATAGAATTTTGCTGAAGACACACTTTATGCTAAAAACTTCGTTTTTGCAAGGAAGTTTTAAATTTTTGATTTTAATTTTTTTTTGTTTAACTCTCTAATATGAACCACTATCATCTTTGTTTCTAATCATAAATAAATAATAAAATCTCTTACATAAAAATTCAAATTTAACATGCATGCATATGTAATACCAATAATTTTAAATTACACAATTCAATTAAAAACTTTATGGCTTTGGATTATTATTTTTATTATTATTACGAAATCAATTTTATTAAAAGGTGACATTGATACTTTGTAAAACATTAAATCAATTATATAAAAACACATTGATTTTATGGGATTTTAATCTGTTCTTTTGAAAAGCAATAATACAAATATATACATACAAACAAACATGTAAATACATATGTATGTGTATTTTTTAAGTATGTAATCAATGCCAAACAGAAAATAATATCTGTAAATAGATTTTATATAATTTTTATGTAAATTATTTATGCTCTATTTGTTTAAAATCCTTTTATACTTTAAAGAGCACAAAAGAAAAAAAAAAACACATATGTAATTTCCATTTTTGTTTTTTTTGCACAAATGAAAAAAGGTTTTTATGGTAATGTCAATTAATTGTAACAAGTATTGTAGTACTTTGTATGAAATTTAAATGGATGCATGAATGACTGGCTGTATGATTACATGATGGGTAATGGTCAATTGCATAGTATTCGACCACAGCAGAGATTAACATTTTGGTTGGGTTTTTACAATTCAAATACGAATTAAAATGTCATTGTTATTTGATGAGAATATTTTTAAAATCCTCGAAATATTTAAGTAAACACATGGTTGGTATAATTAAAAATATATATTTTGTTTAAAATTAGCACATAAATTGCTAAAATCCAAAGGATTAGGGTTAAGAGAATAATGTGTTTTTATTTTAGATGAAAAAATTAATTTTTAAAAGTTTAGAATGTTCGCATTTCCTTCTATGCAATAGAGTCCAATTTTACTCTAAATATCTATATATTGAAGTATCACCTTATTATAAAATAGGAAAAAAATAGCGTGATCATTAAAATATGAATATCACCTTCCCCTGAGTTAAATGCTATTTTTATCCATTTACCTTAAATGAATAGACGGAAGGACAGACATTATCATTCTGCCAAAAAACATTCTAAAAACTCATTCTATACAAATTATTTTTATACAAATCATTAAAATGAAAATAATCATTAAAAATAGACATTTCCTTTCCCTGAATTAAACGCCATTTTTACTTATTTAACTCTAATGTATAAACGTACTCAATTGTATAAATCGCCACCCGTTTTACCGTAATCTGGGGCGTATGAAATGTATTGATATTTAATTTTTTTCGGTTTCTTTTTTTTTAACTTTAACTTATAAATATTTCTTTATATAGGTATTCATGTTAAGAAAACTTTATTAAAATTGTCATTAGTTTTAATTAAAAAGTTTTCATTTTTTTATTTGAAATTTCATTAAATAAAAATAAACTTTAACTTATATACCCTATTTTCGTTTTAATTAAACTTTCAAATATACTCAAATATTTATTTCAATGTTTTTTTTTTTTTTATAACATTTTCAAATGAATTTTTTTCGGTAGTTTATTCTTTCTCATATTGGGTAGTACATAGTACTTCATCACGTATGAGTATTAAAAAAATATATGAAAATTTTCGTTTTAACCACAATATTAAGTATAAGCCAACAAAGCTGACAAACAACTACCACTCGCACTTATATTTAATATTTAATTATCGTAAGAATAAACGAAACGTTTGCTGTCAAAGCAACCGAAAAAAGGAGAGATATCTTCTTTGTGTCTGTGATGAATGTTAAATCAAGAGAAACGATATGAGTTTATTAAAAGAAGGTTTAATTAACACATGTATTTTAAGTTAATTAACATTTTAAATTTTTTATATCATATTTATTTTAATACCTTTGTCAAGATGGTTATTTTTCGGTTTCGTTTTATTTTTTATCAGGAATTTCAACTGAATTTATTTATGTAAAATATTTAAGAAAACAGCAGACATTTTTATTAATAATGAAACTTTTATAACAACTGCACAGTGAGACCTTTTTGTAAAATATACTATTATGGTAATAAATCTGGATCATTTAAACTACTGCACATTGGGGTCAATGGGAAAATTTTATAATAAATCTGTAAGTCTCAAATTCGAATATCTCTCAAACGAATTGAAATATATGAGGAAATTGTAGGGAAGGATAAAAGTTTTTAGAGAAATAATGCTGAAGTACAGGGTGACAAGATAAGTTACGAACTAATATTGAAAATCTTAAATGATTCTAAGTGCATGTCTATTGCACATATAAATCTTTTAATAATTCCAATTACACCCAAGGCAATAAAAATTAATTAATTAAATTATGTTCAATAATTTATTTTTTTGATGTCGCATTGACAACTTTAGGTATTGGCTTCATGATACCGTTTGTTAACAAATTCTAAGTAAATGAAATATAAAAATTCTTATCAATATTCTTTAATGATTTAAACATGCAGTGTTGTTGAACATGAACACATACGGTTCAAATTCACTATTGATAATGAATGGTATTGTTATAAACACGTATGTGTATCTGGTTGTACATATTTGAAGGTATTTTTTGTAAAGATTTGCAAAAACTATTTATACATGAAATATCTTTTCATTTATATTATAAATTAATTTTAGGCGATTTTTTTTATAATTACCATCAAAAATATCAAAAAGAGTGTATATTGATTTTGTCTTTCCGTGAGTAAAATGTCGAAAAAATCATTTAAGGTTTATTTGGCATTGCAAATGAAAAAAACGACTAATAACCAAAAAAGTTATGAGCTAAATACCAGAAATACAGGATGTTTGCTGTAGCTTCATTTCATACTTTACTACTGATTTCTCATAAATAAAAGCATATACGACAGCAAACAACTTTTGTACGGAAAATGAATTTCTTTTCTGTCATATGAATGAATTTTTGGGGATTTTCCGATAGATGGCCCCCCGATCCACTAGAAATATTTACTTTTCCAAATCAGTTTAAAAATACCTCACCTTCTGGCTATGTCAATTCTTTCCACAAGTTACAGAACTACTTTAAAAAACCCCGGTTTGAAATCATTATGTATTTGTAAAAAATACTGTAATTTTTTGCTGAGTAATTTAATTTTGAATAGTTTTAATTTATTTCTTTTAAGCAACATCTTTATGAATCATTTTTTATTTTAAATATCGTAGAAAATAATAATAATTTTAATAACGGTATTAATAAAAAATCTTGAAAATTTTCCCCTTTTCAATTTTTTTTTGACGTCGTTCTCTTTTTATATTAATTTTTATTGGACAAAAACTAAATGATTGTTGATGGATGGTCTTTCAAAATCAGTCATAATATTTTATTTCAATTTGATTACTTTTCAATTCGTTAAGTAATTACTAAAACATTTTTGATGATCCGATATGGCCGCTACACAACTGCCGAAATTGACCCCTTTTATAGGAAAGTTTTGACTTTAAACTATATTTTTTCAAATCCCAAGGCACGAATCGGCAAGCTGAATGTATTTTAAAAATTTTCAATATGTTTTTCAAAGTTTTCAATCTAAATTTTCGGGACTAAATGTTAAAAAAATCTTATCTACATTCGCCGAAAATTTCATTATAATATTTTTACAAACAAAGATTATACATTACAGATAAAATATTTATAGTTTCACAAAAAAGCAATTTATTACAAATTTTTTGATTTAATATAAAAAAAAAAATCAGAAAAAATGTATACTCGATTTTCCTCATCTAAATTACATTGCTTAGCTGACGTAATTCTTCATTATATAGAAAAAATTGATGTCAATATCTTTTATATAATCGAAAATAAGCCACTTTAAAGTTTAATAAGTTCGTTTTTTTACGAAAAGAGCTTAGTGTTAAGTAAATAGTTTGTGCCAAATTTCATCTATATATATATATATAATAATAATAATAACAATAACAATAACAATAATAATAATAATAATAATAATAATAATAATAATAATAATAATAATAATAATAATAATAAAAATAATAATAGTAATAACAATAATAATAATTATTTAAAACTTTACCACTCAGAATGCCAAAATCTCATACAGTGAACACATAGAATACATATGTATATTAATTTATTAAATGTATTTAATAACTTAAATATTGGGTTCAAATTCAATTTCTATTCTTATATACAAGCGTAAGAAACAAAAAAAAAAACATAAGAAATTAGAATTATTCATNNCGTAAGAAACAAAAAAAAGAAAAACATAAGAAATTAGAATTATTCATTATAAACATATACACGAATGAATTGACATTTTAAAATCCTATCTTTGTGTTAATCTTTGAGCAAGAAAAATTTAGGATTAAACTGACACCAGGCCATCTAGAAACATTAACAGAAAAACATACTTTTAAAAAATTTCTGAGCATATTTCGTTTAAATATCATCTCAAACGATATATTTTAAATAATATAAGGGTTACATAAATCTACTTATATAACCAATATAAATATATTTTTTGCAATCATTTAATATGCGATTTTCATTAATAATTAAGTACAAATAATATACATATTTGTTTCATATTATAAAAAAAAATCACATAAAATTATTCGCTTAATAAATTTTCATCTGTGAATTGCTGCAGCTTCATCTATTTCTCTTACCCTCTTTCTTTATCAAAACAATAATTATGGCGTAATTTATGACATGACATTTTATACAATAATGGTGTTAAAGATAAATAAATAAATAAATGATTTTAATCTCCCAAGTATTAAATAGGAAGGAAAAAAGGCCAAAACCCTTATGTTTACATTTACAAGCAAATAGATTTATAAGGATAAAAGAGTTGCCAGTAGGCGAATTTTTATCATATTCTAAAAGAAATTTTTATGGAGCTTTATATAAGAATATATAAGACTTTACTTAATTAAAACTGTCAAGCGCTAACTCCATGTTTAAAAAAAATAATAATAAATTCACCATATGTTAACCTGTTTCATACAGCTTTTCTATATTAAAAGAATTTTTTAAAATAATATTTTCTTGATTAATTTTCTCATAAACTAGTAAATCATTATCCCTAATAAAAAAATAAATCTGGTAACATTGATTTTTATTTTATGTACACACAATAATCCACACATATTCTCATTTTCCGCTATATAATTACATATGTACATATAAATGCCATAAGACGGAGCTTCTTAAACGGCAGGAGATCGACCACCATCTGATGTTGATAACGTAGACAACAGTGAGAAAAAAAAAAACATCATATTTATTCATATTTAAACGTTTGAGAAATTCTTCCCTAAACAAATACCATATTACTCGTGTCAATGAATATGTACTTACATACATATATACTTACATACTAGTAAAATAAATTTATTAAATTAATTAAATATTTAATAGAAACATTTATGTATTTAAACAATTTGTAAAATTTTATCAAATTAAAAAATAAATGAAATATGAATATTTAAGATATAAAATATATAAATGATTTTTGTTTTTAGTAATTATTTCAAATATATTAAGGTATTATTTCTAAATATATTAGGGTATATTTAATATGTTTAGTAATATAAAACTCTTATACTCGTATATTAAAAAAACTTTCATACGAAAATTTTAATTTACCAGCGAATTCAAATAAAATGAAACAGTAGTTTCCTTTAAAAACTTTATGGGGATAGCGAGAGAAAAGAAGATATATGTATATAAAATTATAACCATATGGTGATCATTAATTTATATGATAAAGTGTACAAGAAAATAAAAATTAGGGTCTTCTTTTACCTTATTTTCTAAAATTATTATTTTTTAAATAATTCTGTAACTTGTTGTTGTCGTATATAATTATGAAAATAAATACGTTTTTCTTTTCTGAACACTTGATTAGCAATTTTTTTCCGCGATTTATCAGGCAGTCAATCTGATGATGATTGAATGAATTCAAAATGTGTATAGAAAAAAAATCATACTTAAATTTAAGTTTTACTTGAATATTTTTATTAAATTTCAATGCAATTTTTATTTGAAAAAAAAAGACGGTAATAATTATTTCTATGTACACAAGTACTTAATGTCTTAATATATAAATTTAATGTTTAATATGAATACATAGTCAAGGCTTAATTAATTATATGTACATATGAATGTGTGTACAAAAATAATCACACATGACTTAGTAAAAAAACTTATAAATTTTAAACTTCATATCCCCTTTTAAAAAGTCAAGGATATAATAACAACGAAAAAAAAATTTAATAAAAAAAAGAAAAACAAACAAAAGTTTGGTCAAAAATGTATTGTAAATTTTTGGATTTTTTTGTTTGGCAATTGTAAGATGAAGAAGAAGTATTGTAATATTTTATAACCAAAGCATCGGTTTCCTTTTTAGCCACACAAAAATAAAAACATTACAAAAGAATAATATCTAGAGATAACAAAAATTACAACAGCAAAAACATTTAGCTATTTGTATTCATAAAAATTTCCATGATTTATGATGAATTTCTACGTTTTTTTTCTTTTCGCTTTATTTTTTATTGTGTTTTATTATTGTTGCTTTTTAATGTTTTCATCTTAATGTTTTTGTCAGTACAACGACGGATGAGTATTATGTGTCATGACATTAAAAATGTTGCTTTTCATACGACACATTTTTTCACAAAAACGTTTCAACTTTCTTTCGTGTTTTCCCTATGAGTTGCAAAACACGCGGTTACAAATTTTGTCCATGTTTTCTTGTTGTTGATACTTTTTTTCTTTATTTTTAATTATGAAGGCACATCCATTCAGATGATGAAAAAAAGAAAAAATAATAATAAATGTAGGTTAGATTTTATACAGCGACACTTTTTTTAATGTTTATGTGTAATAGAATTATGATGCAATAGTGGTTCCAAAACTTTTTGAAATGATTATATAACTTGTAAACCGTTAGAGATAAAATAAAATTTCACACAATCAGAGTTGTGGAGCCTTTAAGATGGTATTGAGGAGTACAGATTTCTAGCGGGTCAGGGGGGATAGTGGTTAGTCTTCAAATTTGGAGGCCATTATGTGTAAGTCATAAAAAAATCGCTAACAATTTATTATATGACAGAAAATAAATTTCATATACCCGGAAAAAGCATTTCTATTTTAATTGATGACTTTCAATTTCTATACAAATTTGCATATATAAACTCATTTATGCTCTTTTTCAATTCGAGTTTTGCGAAATTTTATTTCACTTTTACAATTTCTCAAAAACAAAAAAAAATTTAAAAGTATGTAAATTTGAAACGCAACATCTCTGGGAAGGCTTTGTGAATTTTTATTATGATAACGAATCTTTACATTAAAAAAATGCCAAATTTTTGGGACCCGAAAATCGTATATGCATATCCAATTTTCATAAAAACTTGTTCCCAATTTTTCTATTTTTTAATTTTCTTTAAAATTTGTATAAAAGTATAACAAGTATGCATTTTTAAACATTCATATCTTTTGAAGTTTATGATGGATTTCTGTAATTTAAAAAGTATGCAAAAGGTCATTGTTTTTTTTTTTTTTTTTTTTTTGTTTGTAGTTCCAAAATCTTCTTTTCGTTCTAAAATATATTAAAAATATATATATATATTATTTGCGAATTTTTAAATTTTAATTTTTCTAAAAGTGTTTTTTAAAATGCTTTGTTTTTTATAACCTGAACCAATAATTGGTCTGCTACTATTTTTTACGAATTTTTAAAAAGTAACACAATACACTTTTTTTAACAAAATATGCAAAAAATATTCATAAGACTAGAAAAATATAATTTTCAATTTATGTAAAAAAATTAAATTAGTGAAATAAAAGGCGAAATTGTGCAGATTTTTATTTTCCATGCTTCTCAAAAATATTAAAATATTAAAAAATTTAATATCATATTTAAAGAAAAATAAATACAATAAAAATAATGCAATTGCATTGAAATGTATTTTTAAAACATATTTTTTACTTGTAAAATATTCATGTTTAAGCTGATATAACTGCAATTCAAACGCAGTTTAAATCATTGATTAAAATTAGTTTTGCTTACAAGTCTGCTAAGTTATTTTTTAATCGGAGCGATGACATGCCTACAGCCTATATTTTTTAGAATTAAAAACGAATTCACTGCTTGAATATTGGCCAGAAATTTGTGATTGCAGTTAAAAATATAATTTTTACTTAACTCGGTACATGAACTTCCCACCTACCCTTATATCCTGAATTGACAATTTTTTCCTAACATACAGTTTTAAATTTTATTAAAATAGAAGAAAGTCTTTGTGGAAATTAAAAGTTAGCACATATATTTCTTTAGACCCCAAATAAACACGCCCACCTCCCATATATCAGGAAATGTAAAAAACTAATTTTGTTCTAAAATACTTGATAAAACAGTATCAACATTTTGGAATAGTCATTGGAAATAGATTTTTTATGGGTAGACAAAGGCATTGCTTCTGTTAAATCAAATATTGTTTTAAATTTTAAAGCAATTTCGATTTTATAACACGAAATATATTAACAAAGAATTTAAATAATTATAATTTTTCAAATTAAAAAAATTACTAAATTATATAGTCGAGCAAAATATATATTTTTTTAATACTTTTATCCAATGATTAGCGCCATCTAGTAGCCACCAAAATAACTTTAAATATTAAATTATATGATATATATATATATATATATATATATATATATATATATATATATATATATATATATA